>JARYGA010053620.1:0-24236 GCA_030545235.1 Helianthus tuberosus
GGTTAAAGGTAGGTGGTTGGGTTAGTGGTTAGTAGAAAAGGGCGAAAAGCGTAAAAAGCTTCGCTTTTCGTAAGACTTTTTATTTTTATGACTTTTTTTATCTGATGAAGCAATTTTTCAAACAAAGTTCTTTTTGATAAACTTGTTTGTTTATTTCTTTTGGCTTCATCATCATATTTTTTTTAAGAAAGTCATAAGAGAAACCGAGCTTTGTTACTAAAATAAAGGGTTTAAAATGAAAAAGGGTTTTGGTGGGTAAAAGGGTGTTTGTTTTGGGTTAAGAAATGAAAAGGTTTAGGCTCAAAGGGGTTAACTAGGGGGATTTTGGGTAGGTGGTAAAAAAATGGTGTAGAAATAGAAAGGGTTAGTCCTAATGCCTTCGTCATTTACTTACTTGGGTTTAAGTTGGTAAGGACCGGGAATGTATTGTCGTGGCAAGTTCTAGAGTCGTAAGAACCAAGCGGCTATTCACACAAGAAACGAAAAATGAGCATTTAGTTTATAGATGTGTATTTGTATGCTCAATAAAGGCTCAAAACTCACTTTTCGTGGGAATGAGTTTTTATGTGATCAAGTATATATAATCAAATTTTAACTAGATTTGTCATGTCGTTTCATAATTTTCTTATGTTGGTTCTTTTTATCACGATGCTATCAGTTATAAATTTGTAAAATTATAACCTTTTTAGAATTTGAAATTCCCAAATTAAACCTAGACAAGTAAAAAAAATGAAATTTTTTGAAAAAAAATTGGGGTGTTTAGCGGTTCCAATAGAGTTTTGTGTAAGGCTTGTAATTAGGACTTGCAAAATTCAAGGTTTTAGCATCCCCCCCCCACACTTAAATTACACATTGTCCTCAATGTGTCCCAAAAATAAGTTTTTAGGTTGATTGAATGTGTAAAAAGATGTGAAAAAGCAAAAATGTATGTTACTGGCCATCTGGACACGGCCCCATGTCGGATGAACACGACCCCGTGGTCAGAGTGCCAGTAACAAGAACTTATAGAAGGTGGACACGGGGGCGTGTCGGCTGAGCACGACCCCGTGTCTGGTAAAAATCTGCAGAATTTTGACAAACAGCAGGTCTGGGGCAGTGGGCACGGGGGCATGTCGGTTGGACACGACCCCGTGTAGACAATCTGCAATGGTGTAAAACAGGTTTCTGGCTTTGGTTTTCCTATCCTGACTTTAGTAGCACTAATGTTTAGTGATCTAAGCCTCGTATGTACATGTTTTATCAATAAACACTACACCAAACCATAACAAGCATCCTAAATTACCATCGTTCAAACATCCATGTCACAAAGTTAAAATAAAGAAAATGCAGAAAAGTAAAAAGTGTTAGAGGAAAGTAAGTTGTTCAACACACGACACACAGGCCGGAAATTGTTCATGAGAATAAGGGGTTAACCTGTGGACCTCCAACCAGCTGATCCTACCTCCACTCCTCCCGCCTAGTCCATATCCTCATCTTCATCATCATCACCTCCTCCATGCCCCGCCAAGTACTCCCGGATGTTCCCAATGTCAACCTGTAAGTCGGATATGTTTCTCTCTATTGCTCCGACCCGGGTGTACGTGTTGCTGGCCATATTGTAGGTGTTCCTGGTGCACATGAGGTTTTCCTACAATAAATCATGTAAAGTTTGGAAGTTAGGAAAACCGCCTCCTTGTGAGGAGGATTGACCCGGATCACCCTGGGGCTGGTATTGGTACTGAGGAGGAGGTTGGAAGTGTGGTGCATGTAAGACGAGTGCCCCTTGCGGGTTCCATGCATGCCCCTGGACTCTTTGGAAGTTGACCGTCCCGTCTTCTGCTTCGTAAATCAGGTTCATTGAGCGGCAGATGACCATGTCTACTCTTCCCGACCATGGGACCTTTTCGAAAGACCTGGGCATGTTAACGAAATGCTTGAAGAGACGGTATATCCACCCCCCAAAGAAGATAGGAGTCGGGGGAGTAGCAAGCTGGTTCCAATGCATGTTTCAGGGCAGGAGGTACGGAAAATCAAGGTTGGTGCGGGTATGGATGCAATGGAGGACTAGCAAATCTCGTAACCCAACAACACCGCTGCTGTCGTGCCTCTGACTAAGAGAGTAAGTGAGGACCCTATGGATATAACGGTAAAGAGGGTCCCTCAACTTAGTGCTCTTAGTGCTGCTTGGATTGTAGTTGCCTTCTCCTATTTGTGCCCATGCAGCCTGGCGTTGGTTTTCTGGTATTTCACATAAACCTCCGTTGTTTTTTTCATCACCCGCATCTTCCTCCGCATATAACCCAACTATTGACCCAAACTGTGCCATCGAGATTGAGTACCTAGTCCCTCCACACCGGAATTCTACCCCATCATTATCAAATGGGTCGACTCTTGATTTGAACACGAATGTGCTATAGAATTCCAAATTATATTCGTGGACTGAGTGAAGTCGAGTGCACACTGCGGCTCTCAGCGGGCCGGTGACTAGGTTGTTGAATCGGTCAAGCTGGTTTACTGCTCCTAGAAGATCCATGCATACTGTTCATGGGTATTCCTCCGGCCTGGTTCGAAGCACGTCGTATCTTGCTTTAGCATCCAACTCATTTGCATTGAACCGCGTGAACTTCTTGGACATCTGAAAGGAAACACCAAACAATTAGCATGAAACAATGAAATTTTCGGAGAAAAACTGAAAACAGTCGGCTGAACACGGCCCCGTGTTCAGCGGACACGCCCCATGTTGGCCTGAAATTGGCTGGACACGCCCCCATGCTCAGTGAGCACGACCCCGTGTCTAGACGTATGTTTGCCAAAAATCCCATTTTTCGACCCGGTCCCGAAAACTTGAAAATTTTTGGTCCAGTAGGGGCGGTTTTCCCTGAAAATGAAACCCCAAATGTCATTTTTCCCAAAACAACCCGTTTACCCCTTCAATTTTATCTTTTTTGGTTAAAAACACGGGTTTTTGGTTTTTATGAGAAATCGGGCAAATCTATGAACAATACAAGTTGATTTACTTCCTATAACATGTATCTAAACTAATGCTAACAGATCTAAGCAAAAATTTGAGGTTCGATCCGGATGAAGTTCAAGAACCCTAGATTTTTTCCCAAATTTTTGATGTTAAACTACATTCAAATGCTTAATCTAATTACTAATAATGATAGAATCATACCTTGATGTTGTTAGAAGTAGAGGAGACATTGAAATCTTGCAGAAAATCGCCTAAACCAGAGAGTTTTAGGGAAACGGGGCGTGTGGAATGAAGAAACTGTTATGAAAAAGGGGTTTTATCCCAACAGTTGCGCAGACACGTCCCCGTGTCCAGCGGACACGGCCCCGTGGGCGGGCAAGTTTTAAATTTTTTTTAAGTGCTCGTGTGAGTGCCCTGTTTCCTGAAAACTTGGTTAGAAGACTTACCGATTTAGATGTCACCCTGCTTGCTCGTAACTTACCAGGTATGATGTTGATGCTTTCATTCTTCGACCGTTTGAAACGAGATTTCTTCCTCCTCATCCTCAATGAATCCTTGATAGAGCTTCAGCCGTTGGCCATTGACTTTAAATGGATTTCTGTAACACCCCAAAACCCGAATGTTTATATTGTCGTATGTTCCTATAGGACATATCATGAAATAAATAACTAGGCTATTTAACCTAGTTAACAAGGGGTAGCTAAAAATAATAAAGGAATGAACCCTTAGGCGGCAAACATGTTAAAAATGGAACTTGAATGGTTAATTAGGGTTAAAACACAAACACACACATATTCAGGTGTGTGTGTCACGTGGATCAGGAAGGAGAAAAGGGGGAAACCCCTAATCATCATAAATTTAGCAAATTCAAGCCCTATATGTGATCTTGAGTCCATGCATGTCTCGATTTTGGATCATCTATGCATGCTTGAACACAAGGTAAGCAGAATTTTGGTGTTTGATGACTTTGAATGTGATGGGTCATGTTGAAAATCGTGAATTGGTATGAAATTGAGTATGAGTAGGTGTTAATGTCATGATATAGAACCAAGATTATACATGGTTTGGGCTAATTTGATGATTAGAGGTGAAACCCATTTGTTTTGGTAAGAATGATGACTTGAATGATCATCCATGTTTAATTAATCATGGTTGTTCATGTATTATGATGGATAGGATGGATTCTTACTAGAGGAATTGAAAGAAATATGATGATAATATGTTTGATGTTTATGCATGAATGATTTATGTTGATTAGAAGGAGGAATTTGATGAATTATGTATAAGATTAGAAGGATATGCATGAGCTAGTTGTACACTATGCTTAGGCGGTAGTACACACATTAAAAGTAGGATGAACTTATAATGAATTTGAGATTTGATCACTTGTAGGTGATTAACAAAGTAAGTTATGAAGTGGGTTTTGATTATATGATAGAAATGATGATATGCTTATGTTAATGATGTTTGAAGTCATATATGTCTTTGAATGTTTAAAGAAATCGGATAAGAAATGATAGATTAGCATGTTATAAGGTTAAGTGATAATTTTAATATAAGATCCGTGTGATAAAAAGGTTGTGATGAATAATGGATAAGCTAACTATCTTGAGAATGATATATGATAGTTGATGCTTGGTAAGCGACATGGAAGATTGGGAAAGAAGCGGGTCAAACGGGACTAATGTGCACGGGAAGCATATTCGGATGCTACGTAAGTAAAGCTTACACCCCTTTTTGTAGAATATCTATTCAATGTATAGATTACGGACATGGTAAGTAAATATGTGAATTATTAAATATGTGATTTATGATGTTCCGACAAGTTTTGGTATGGGTCGGAACATGTAGTTATGTTAAGAAACTAAGCTTGATGGTTAAAAAGGGTATAAAAAGGGCATCATGGTAATTTTGGTTACAAGTTAACGAAAGAATAAGTTACATGGAAGGGGTAATGAATAACTAAAATCCCACAAGGATAAAAAGGATATTTAGACTTAACGGGTCGAATGGTGAAGATGTCACCATTTGGCGTTATCGACTAATGAATTGTTTTGTTAAGTATTATGAATTCACAGAATGTATAGCAAAAGGATTTGCGTTGCTATTATCTAGCAATTTGGCGGATGAAGTATTAAAACGGGTCATAGCATTGATTCGAGCCAGGTATGTATGAGTAGAGTCGTTGCTAAGTCATAGGATTGGGTAAATAGGTAAGGAAGTCCTATGTTGTAAAGGATGGGTCAAAGTTGACCAAAACGCCCTTGATGGGTATATCGGGCAAACAACCGTAAAAGTTTTTTAGAGACAAGTTATTTGATCAAGGGAAATGTTTTGGACACGTATGAATGTGAGAAGTATGGTTTTTGTTAGTCATAGACCTTAAATGCGCAAATACCCTTAACGGGTCAAAATAAGGTTTTGAGCAAAAATGGGTTAAGAAGATGCAAGAAATCAGGAAATTGAACCATATGTGATAAGCGACTTTGAAATTATATGGTTCGTATAAAATTAAGGTCAAACATACATGTTTTGTTGATAAATGCATGAACGGGTCAAAACTTTGTAAAAAGGTAATAAGTCGATAGCTTAAAAGTTCAGAATTTTGTTAATTCAGATGTCAGATGTTAACTCCATGTGATGGAGAATTAAATTACGATCGCGTAGGAAAAAGAATCGGGTAAAACGGATCAATAACGAATGAGTTATGTCCGTTTTCGTGAAACTTTGGTTGGCTGGGAATTTTGCAGCAACAAATAAGAAGCTTGCTGTCAAAAAGGGGCCTAGGTGGGGCGTCTAGCCCCCCCCCCCTGGAATCCCAAAATTGTTTATTTTGGTTGTTTTGTTCCATGAACCCGTTTAAATGCGTTTTTAAACGCCTGTAAGCTAAGTATGATCAACTTATCTTATGTTTTAGGAGATGTAGATACGTATGTATGTATGTATGTATGTATGTATGTATGTATGTATGTATGTATGTATGTATGTATGTATGTATGTATGTATGTATGTATGTATGTATGTATGTATGATTATAAGTTGTTTGTATGATTAAATGTATGTTTGTATGCCTCTATACACGTATTTAGAAATGTATGTAAGCATGTATGCACCTACGTATGTATGTTTATAAGTATGTGAGCAAGTATACGCAGATATATGAAGGTATGTATGTGAGTAGGCATGTATGAGTTAGGTATGTTGCAAGTAGGGATGTATGTATGTATGTATATATGTATAATGTTATGAGTGTACGTAATGATGTAGGTATGTGTGTATGTAGATATGTATGTAATGATGTAGATGTGTTTACATGTGGGTATGTACGTATGTATGTAATTGGTTATGTGTGAACGTATGAATATGTATAAGTATGTATGAAGGTAGGTACGCATGTATCCATTGAAATTGAGTACTAACTATAATATTAGCGTGCCTGGTGAATGAAGTGTAATGCAGGAATAGCAAAGAAGTCTCACCACGGATTGTATGATTAGATGGAAAGCTGGGATGTAAAGAGTTAACGGAACGAAAAGTAAACGTGAATAAATCTTATATGTTTATAATGCTTACTAATGTTATGAATTTTATGTGGTGAGCGCAGGTAGTACGAGTCATGAGGATCATCAAGGAATAGAGATCGAGGATCGAGTCACAAGCAGATTGTACGGGAACGATGGTGTATGAAATATAGAAAACCCATGTTATGTTTTTTTTAATTGTAAATGAGTCGATTGATGATTTCCTGTGAAAAAGTTGTGTTAAAATGAAATTTTAAGGAAAGAAATTTTATGGCATGAACTTCCGCTGCGACTTTTTGTCAAATACGAATTAGGGTCTTACAATTTCCATTTCGAGATTTAATTTCTACTGCACCATGAGGGAAAATATGGGTGATGGAAAAAGGTCCTGACCACCTAGACTTTAATTTACCAGGAAACAGTCGAAGTCGTGAATTAAACAATAGAACTCGATCTCCTACTCGAAATTCATTAGGTTTAATATGTTTATCATGCAAGTTCTTCATTCTTTCCTTATAAATTTCGGAGTTAGAGTATGCATAATTCCTTAATTCGTCTAATTCATTTAATTGACAAAATCGATTTTTTCCAGCAAATCCTAAATCTAAGTTTACATTTTTAATTGCCCAGTAGGATTTGTGTGCAATTTCTACTGGCAAGTGACAACTTTTTCCATAGACGAGCTTATATTGGGTTGTACCTATTGTTGTTTTATAAGCAGTTCGAAAAGCCCATAAAACATCATCTAATTTATCGGCCCATTCTTTTTTATTTAACCCTGCGGTTTTTTCTAGTATTCGTTTTAAACCTCTATTAGTCACTTCGGCTTGTTCGTTTGTTTGAGGGTGATATGCCGTTGAAACCCGATGATATACCCCATATCTTGTTAAGATTTTTTCAAGTTGATGATTACAAAAATAGGTACCTCTATCACTTATTAAAGCTTTTGGTGTTCCAAAACAAGAGAATATTCTTTTCAGAAATCTTACCACGACTCTTCCATCGTTGGTTGGAAGTGCCTCGGCCTCGGCCCATTTAGACAAGTAATCGACTGCCACAAGTATATATGTGTTTCCTTTTGAAGGTGGGAAAGGTCCCATAAAGTCGAGTCCCCACACATAAAAAATTTCACAAACAAGAATGCCATTTTGAGGCATTTCGTTTTTGGAAGAAATATTACATGTTCTTTGGCAAGCGTCACATGTTTTGACAAGACTTTGGGCGTCTTTGTAAATGGTTGGCTAGTAAAATCCTGAATCGAATACCTTTCGTGCGGTACTAGCGGCACCATGATGTCCTCCATATAGAGCTTCATGACAATGGCGGAGAATTCTTCGAGCTTCACTACCATGTACGCATCGTCGGATGAGTTGGTCGGCACACATTTTGAAAAGATAAGGGTCTTCCCAAAAGTAATGCTTTACATTAGCAAAGAATTTTTTTCTTTGATGATGTGGCCAACCTTTTGCGACTATACCGCTAGCTAGGTAGTTAGCATAGTCGGCGTACCATGGTTCTTCTCTGTATTCCACCATTTCCAGGGACTCCGTTGGAAATTTTTCATTGATTTGTTCATCCCTGGTTACCTCTAAAGCTGGGTCTTCTAGGCGCGAAAGATGATCTGTTGCGGTGTTTTCTGCTCCTCTTTTATCTTTGATTTCAATATTAAATTCTTGGAGGAGTAGAATCCACCGAATCAAACGTGGTTTAGCATCCTGCTTCTTGAAGAGATATCAAATGGCTGCATGATATGTATAGACTATTGTTTTAGAAAGAACAAGATAAGAACGAAATTTAGCAAAAGCAAATACCACAGCTGGCAATTCTTTTTCTGTTGTTGTGTAATTTTCTTGCGCATCGTTAAGTGTTTTACTAGCATAATAAATTGGGTGAAAATGCTTTTCTTTTCTTTGTCCCAAGACGGATCCAACTGCAAAGTCACTTGCATCACACATGATTTCGAAAGGTAATTTCCAATCAGGCGCTATCATGATAGGTGTATTGACTAGCATTTCCTTAAGGGATAGAAATGCTTGATTGCAATCATTGTCAAAGATGAAAGGAGCATCTTTTTCAAGTAATTTTGTTAGAGGTCTTGAAATTTTAGAAAAGTCTTTGATAAATCGCCTATAGAATCCGGCATGCCCTAGGAAACTTTTGATTGCTCTAACGGAGGATGGGGGCAGTAGTCGAGAAATAGTGTCTATTTTGGCTCGATCAACCTCTATTCCTTCGCTCGAGATCTTATGACCGAGTACTATTCCCTCCGTTACCATGAAATGGCATTTTTCCTAATTAAGGGCGAGGTTGGTTTCCTCACATCGGGATAGCATTCGTTCAAGGTTATCGAGGCATTGGTCGTACGAATCTCCAAAGATAGAAAAGTCGTCCATGAAGACTTCCATTGTCTTTTCTATCATATCATGGAAGATGGCCACCATGCAACGTTGAAAGGTCGCGGGGGCATTACATAGACCAAAGGGCATGCGTCGATAAGCAAAAGTTCCATAGGGACATGTGAAAGTTGTCTTTTCTTGGTCTTTGGGTGCTATCGGGATTTGAAAGTAACCTGAAAAACCATCCAAGAAACAGTAAAATTTATGACCAGATAATTTTTCTAACATTTGATCAATGAAGGGTAAAGGGAAGCGATCTTTCCTTGTTGCTTCATTTAACCGCCTATAATCTATACATACCCTCCATCCTGTGACGGTTCTTGTTGGTATTAATTCATTCTTTTCATTAGTTATTACCGTCATACCTCCTTTCTTTGGAACTACTTGGACAGGACTTACCCACGGACTATCGAAGATAGGGTAAATAAGTTCGGCGTCAAGCAATTTGATGACTTCGTTTTTAACCATTTCTTGGACATTTGGATTTACTCTACGTTGTAGTTGTATTACCGATTTGTAGTCATCATTCATTAAAATTTTGTGTGTGCACATGGAAGGACTTATACCTTTAATATCTACAAGCTTCCAAGCGATCGCATTTTTGTGTTTTTTCAAAAGTGTAATTAATTTTTCTTTTTCTAAGCTAGTTAATTTAGACGAAATAATTACAGGTAGTTTACCATCTTTGTCGAGAAAATCATATTCCAAACCTTTTGGGAGTTCTTTGAGCTCAAGAGGTGGATCTTTAGGAGACTCCTTATTTGGTTGCTCATTTCGATCGAGAACTACAAAAGTTTGTTCTATGACGACCTCTTCTTCAACAAAGTGGTCAGTTTCTTCTTTTGTATCGGGTGGTTCATCTTCATCTTCAATTAGGGGGTCATTATTGCCGAATGGATATTTCATTGAACGCTCAAGATAAACACTCTTTTTAAATGCCCCTAATTGAATAGATAGATTGTTGCGCTTCCAGTTTTTCAAAGCTTCGTGGGTTTTTACAAAAGGTCGTCCCAACACTAGAGGAGCGTCATCAAGGATGACAAAGTCGGTTGGGATTACCATTTGATTAGTTTGAACCAAGAAATCCTCAACTACACCGATTGACTT
Source organism: Helianthus tuberosus (assembly GCA_030545235.1). NCBI lineage: Eukaryota > Viridiplantae > Streptophyta > Magnoliopsida > Asterales > Asteraceae > Helianthus > Helianthus tuberosus. Next base: position 9,978 of record JARYGA010053620.1, read on the forward strand.
TATTACTTTCCGATTGGATAGAAAAATGGGTATTTGAAGTGGAGAAAAATCACCAATACTTAATTTTTCGAAAATGTAGTTTGGCATTATGTTAACACAAAGATCTTTATCAATTGTGATATTACTAATAAGTGAATTTTGAAAAAAAAACATGGAACCGGTGTAATGTTAATTTCAAATGGATCTTCTTTTATTAGCGAAGTTTGATCATTAGTTAACTTAATGCTTACCGTTTCGTCAATTTTAGTGTTAGTGTTTAACTCTTTTAAAAACTTAGCATGAGTGGGAACTAAACAATGATTTTCGAAAGAAGGTGACAAGAGATTAATTTCTTCAAAATTAGACTCTTCTTGAATTTTAACGTTAATGGACTCACCCTTTTCGTTGTTTAACTCATGTGTCGGTTTTTCACTTATTTGTTCTTCCATTTTTAAATTTTCAACTATCTCTTTTTTATTTAATTCTTCTCTTGCGCGGGACTCCTCTTCCCTTGCACGAGATTCTTTTATGCATTGTTCGATAGTTTTAATGTGTTCTATTATCCTATCGGCTATGTAGGTGATAAAGTAAGGATCGGGATCCTTAAAGCTCGAAGCTGGTTGTTCGATCCTTTGTTCCTCATAATACTCATATGAAGTAGATGGTTCACACCATTGTCCTTCATTGTAAGTATATGATGGATAAGGGTCGTAATTTTGTTCTTCATAATACTCATATGAGGTGGGTTGTTCATGCCATGGTTCCTCATAATAAGCATATGAAGTTGGTGGCTCATATTGTGGTTCCTCAAAGTAAGAGTATGAAGGCTCATACCTTGGTTCTTCAAAATATGAGTTTGAGGGAGAAGGTTCATACCTTGGGTCTTCATAGGATGTGTATGAAGTTGATGGCTCGTACCTGGGCTCCTCATAGTAGGTGTATGAAGTGGATGGTTGAAATAAGTCACAATATTGAACCGAGTGCGGGTCACCACAATTGGTGCAATAGTCTTCCCTATAATCATCCTCCTCATAGGTGTAGTTGTAACCTCCTGAGTATTGATCCATAAGAATCACTCAGCAGACCACAACAAAGTCTCGAGACCAGAAAACAAAAATAAAAACCGAAACAGAGGCTGGACACGACCCTGTGCTCAATGAGCACAGCCCCGTGTACAGAATCTGTATCTGGGCGTTTGAATTAAAGTTACTGGTTTCGTTGAGCACGGGGCATGTTCAGTGAGCACAGACCCGTGTTCAGGCTACTGTAAATGAAAAATCTAACTAAAATGCAGAAAAAGTGCGCGCATTTTAAAAAAAAGGTTTTGAAAAACTGATTAGGCCGTAGACTTTAAGCTTTCTTAAAATCCTTGTGTCTCCGGCAACGGCGCCAAAAACTTGATGCGTGTGAAGTGTCGTATATTTTTAATGTATATTTTAAGCTCGTTAACACTTTTTAGCCAAGTTTTAAATTTATAAAACACGATATTTACTAACACTAAACACACATATGGGCAAGTGCACCCATCGTGAGATTAGTATAGTGTCGGTAAGATACCGAGGTCGTCCAAGGACACAAGAGCTTTTAATACCGGTTTATCCTCAACGTCTAATCAAATCAAAAGTTTAGAAAAAGGTTTTAAACAAGAAAAATAAAACTAACTAAAATGCTGAAAAATAAAATAAAAATAAAAACAGATAGACAAGATGAATCACTTGGATCCGACTCGTGTTTAGTGTAACCTTTGATTATTTCCGCACTTTTGCACTTTTTAAGAGATTATCTTAGTTATTGTAGTAGGCCCCTCTTCTGAAGGTGACGTTACCCTCAACCCAGTAGTTTGAGTCAGCAAGGATACAATCCTAAAGGGTTTGATTATTGAAAGATAATTAATTAAGTTATTAATGCATATTGTCGTAGGCCCCTCTTCTGGGGGTAACGTTACCCTCGGCTAAGTAGTATGAGTCAGCAGGGATACAGTCCTAAGTAGTCGGGTTAGAGTATTAATAGTAGTATACATATGAGGGGATCAAGGAGTTCGGACCCCTTCATCCAATACCAGTGGGTATTGAAGGAAGTCCTACTAAAGTTGACCCAGGTCCTTGCAGGATCTATACACTGAACAAGGCAAGACTCTTACCAAACCGTTCCCTTAACCCCCGACCAGGTAGCCAACATACCTCCATATAGACCGTGGAGATATGAATGGTGAAAATCTTTTATTTTATTTAGACAGTAAAATAATGCCAAGACACCACGGACAAACAATAAGGAAGACTCACCTTCAACATAATAAACTAGTTATTAAATTCATTAATATAGAACCAAATAAAAAGTGCGAAAAGATTAAAAATAAAAAGTATTACACTAAACACTTGTCTTCACCAAGTGATGTAAGAGACTTAGGCAAACATGGCCTTTGATTGTCAAGAACTCTTATGATCAATATTGGATCCCGAGACTACTCACACACTCTATGATGGATGATGGTGGTGGATGTGGGTTGTGATGGTGGTGGTGGGTGGGTGAAGTGTGAGAGAGGTGGTTTGCTAAGGGATGGTTTGCAAATGAGCCAAGCACCCCTATTTATAGCCTGCACAGAAGCCCGGACACGGCCCCGTGTCCATTGGGCACGGCCCCGTGTCCACCCGTCTTCTCTTCCTTCATTAAATGCAGTTTATCTGCATTAGTTGACCACGCCCCCGTGTCCGTTGAGCACGAACCCGTGTGTAGAAGCGTATCTGTACTTTCAAGATTTCCTCAGATTCTACGAATCTTAGAGTTGGCCACGGCCCCGTGTCCGCTGGGCACGCCCCCGTGGTGGGTGATAGAAGCTTCTAAAGCTTTATCTTTTCTGCAGACACTTGGGCACGCCCCCGTGCTCATTGAGCACGGGGTGTGTTCAGCCTTCTGTTCTCTAGTTTTGCTTGGGAAGATGCTGTTGAGGGGTCGGGCATGCCACGTTTATCCCTTTTCTTGTATTTATGTTAGATTTAGCTACCTTTTTGCTTCTTTTGTTCATTTGAGCTCATTTAATCCTGAAAATACAAAAGGAAGATAAAAACACACTTTTTCCAACATTAGTACTAAAAAGGGTTAGGTTAATGCCACATTTGATTTAATTTATATGTTGCATTTTGCGCACATCATTAGTCATGAAATCAGGATCTTCGTCTGGATCGGAGTCGGTATCGTAGGTGAATAACCTTCTCATCTTGCCCTATCCCGTCGTCTTCAGAGACGAGGATCATGCTCGTTATATATCCCGCTACTTATGGAGGAAGACATGATAGCTTGTAAAGAAATATTACGCCATATATATATATATATATATATGTATATATATATACATATTAATAAATTCTACTTAATATATACATACATATATATAGTTACACACAATGTTGCAAGCAGTTCCTAGTTGAGTATGCATGCTGTAGGATCGTTGTTGACCCGAGATGAGTCGATCAGAGGTGTTCTACTCAAAATGAAAGGCGGAAACATACATAATGAGATGAATTCAGCAAGATATCAATTATAACTGTCTTGTATATTGATTCTGATACGATTACAATTCTAAAAACACTTCGACAGAGCTTCGCCGTCGGAAAACACCTTTTCTAATTCCGCTCTAAATGAACCTGATCTATACCTATATATAGACATCTGATTCCGCTTAAACAGACTCAAATGGAATCTCGTTACAAGCGAAATCAACATCTCAAGCGGAATCAAGCATTCAAGCGAGATCACCAATTCAAGCGAAATAAGTGATTTCGCTTGAACCTGCCATGTCTTCTTCAAGCGGAATTACATCTTTGACTTGTTTTCTCGATCTTCGTGCTATGAACAATGTGAGACTCGATACAAGACGAAGTCGACAGACACATGCACCAATAGACTCCCCCCTCGAATGTTGACGAGTCTTAAGTGTCGAGTCTTCAACGTCTTCAGTCTTTATCACTCTGATTTCTCTCTCTTCATCAGCATCAACAGATTCCCCTCGAGCAAATAACCTCTACTCAGATGTCTTCATACTCCCCCTTTCGATACGTTGGGATCGCAGTCTGGCTTGTTGAAATCATAAAGTCCTCAGGTATCGGAACCTGGCCCTCTATCACTCAGAATCAACTAACCTGCACATTCTCTACCCAACAGTAAATTTTCACAAATTTAACATTTGACAAATTTATATATACAGACTCCCTACCAAATTTAACTAGAAAAATTTATCAAAGTTAGAAACTTCAGATGACCACTTGTATATTTAAAAACTTTTCTCATTTAAACACAAGCTCCTCCTCACCACATGCTCATCATGTTTAGCACTTGGAAATTTGAAAATCAGCTCTCCAACATCAGTTGTCGAAAATCTTTTTGCATTTTTCAAAATTTATGCTAAAACACACTGAAAATCTTTTTGGATTTTTGAATGAAAATGAAATGCAGTAAAGAAATATTTACAAACAATATTTTTGTGAGTTTGTGTAAGAGGATCATATCAGTTTATGACAAGTCACAAGTACCGTTGAGCTTAGTTACATATTAAGAATTAAACAATTCACTTAGATTGCCGATATACTGATCCACTTAAATTTTCACACAAATTTCAACTGATTCAGGATATGAATTAGATGTTTTAAGAACTTAAACTCATTTATGTGTTCCACCTCTTGAATATATTCCCATATCCAGATCCCAATATTCAGTCTTACAGGTGAGTATACCACAGATGATATCTGTAAGGGGTTAATTGTGAAACCGTGAGAGCTCAGGTCAGAACTTCCGTTCAGCAGAGAGATGACGGCTTCGACTTTTGGTGGGTCCCCTTTAGAGGATCTTTTTTACAACAGCAATGATTATCAATTTTATTGTTTCATCATTTTTGCTGAGGGCGGCGCTATATTACAAGCAAGCAGTAAAGTATTCTCCGGGGACTAGGCCATTGCTTCCGCATTATCAGAAGTCCCGGGATAATACCCCAGATATCACTGAGCATAAAGACCTAGTATCTCAGAAAGAGGGACCTTTCAAACAAGATTTCAGGGGTTACCTATATATCCAAGTAGTGTTCCCCACAAAATAAGCAAGTTTGAATTTAAGTTTATATCCCGAAAAATCTTACTAAATGTGTAAAAACCTATCGGCATATCATCAGTGAGACCGTTTAATGCTATTTAATCATTACATTTCTTTAGCATACTGTAACTCTCTACTGACGTACTATCATTTCCTCTTTTCTGACAACAAAACTCATTTTGTATTTTCTCATGTTTTTGTCTTTTTCAAATTTTCAAATGTTTTTGGATTTTTCAGAAATTCTAACTCCCCCTAGAATTCAAACACATTTTAGGAAATTTGAAAAAAAAACTGTATAACCAGTTTGTCACTCTACTTGTACAATTTAAAAATTGACAACATGATGTCGAATCACTTCAATTTGCCATCCACTTGGCATAAACAATCAGAACTCCCCCTCATAACAAACTATTTTCCCATTGTGATTTCAAAACACTTAAGTTTGTTTTAATCAAATGGTTTTTCCGGAAAATAATTTTTGTTGATTGATTTTTTCACTTGTAGATTAGGGGTTCATCACATTGTTTTCCAATCATTTGTAAGAATGATCCAATCAAGTTCAAACTAATGACCTTGATTAATCATTTGTAATCTGTAATATCATATAACAACTATCATTCACATCGGTGATATATCTCAAGAAAGATGCCGATACCTGCTCCACACTTACCAACCTGGGAGCTCCGGCAAGTCTAGATTTTTACATATTAAACACAGACATCCAAGCCTCAGCAAACTTGGATGTAAGCTTATCAAGTTCACTTTCAGTCAGGGGTGTATGTTGCCTTCTCGTATGTAAGGAGAAGTATTGGTACCCTATTGACTTTTACCTCGACCATTTTCCCCCAAAAATCTTTGTTAACATTCCCATTAAATGCTTAATCGACATCAAATTGTTTCTTTTCAGAATAGAACTGTAAGGGGAATATTTATCAACTTTCCCAACCTTTGATTTAAAATTTTCAGCCTTCAATGGTGGAAAATGAACATCATCCGTTGGAGGTACTGAGTTTTCCTTTTTAACTCCAAACTGTGGCTTGTCTAACTTTGTGAAGTTAGATTCATCGCCATGAATCTTCTTAACCACCCACACTTGGTTATCCATAGCTCTCTTTTTGTAAAAATGAGACTTTGAGCATTCACCAACTTCATATGTTGAATTTTAAAAAAATTTAAATTTTTCCGTTGGTAACTCATTTTTCTCAACAACCTTTCCTTTGAGTTTCTTAGAGACTTTCTGTTTTGTCTTTGATGCTTGAGAACAGTTCCATGCAATGTGACCAGCTTCATTGCATTTGTAACAGATTCTTGTCTCCTTTCTTTGATTAGCTCCATTCTTCATATTCTCTTGCTTTTTGGCAAGGAATTCTCTATTTGATTGGTTCCAGAATGGGCTTTTTGCTTCTTCTTCCGATCTTGTTCCTGAAACAAATGTCATTTTTGATTAAAAATCATGGACATATTTTTCATTTTTATAATTTTCTGGTGGAATAAATCCTAATCCTTTCTTTTTAAAATTACCGTTATGGTTTTGTTTCTTTTGAAAACCAGAACCAGAACTGTAACCCTTTTTCTTGTTTAATCGTTGTTGAACTCTTGAAGTGTATTTTTTAGGTTTTTCAGTAAGATTTACATCTTTTATTTCAGAAATATTAATTTTTGTAAGTTTGAAAACCTTTTTGATCTTTTCAACATTAACACTTCTTATTGGAAATTCCTCATCAGAATATAATTTGTCTGAATCAATCAATGTATATGCTACTTTGATTGCTTCGTCATTCAAATTAGATGTTGATAACAGGAATTCTTTATTGTACACCCGTTTAACCGACGATTTTGAATTGTTGACCGACGAACTCGAACTTTTGATGGACGAACTTGAACATCCAGACTCGGACTTTGACTCAGACTTTAACTCCGACTCCTCATCTGTATCCAACACCAGATCGACCACCTTTTTTATTAACTCGGACTCATGATCAGTGTCAGATGATGTAAAAATGACGTCAATGTTTTATGGTAATTCATCGGTTATATCGGACTTTAACTTTATATTGACTGCTTTTTCGACTTGCTCCTCATTCGGTTTTCTAGGAGAATACCCTTCCCAAATCGGAGGCGGACACTTGTTATAACTAACACTTTGTTTCTTACCAGTATCCTTCTTCTTTGGCTTCTTATCTTTAAATGCTTCAAAACCTGCAACAGTTGGATAAATTCGATCAATGAGATAATCAGAACTAGAATAACTCTGTAATAAACGTCTAATTCTCTCATTTTCAATCTTTTCATTTTCCAACTCCCGCTGTAACTTTATACATTCTTCAATGTAATGATTAATCGCCTTCTGCTTTGTCATTACCACAGAATTCATCATAGTCAACGCGTCTTCTCTTTCTGAATTAGGCTTTTGAAGACCAGCTACTGTTCTATTTAGCACGTCATATGATTCTTTCACATAATTGAGATTAAACAATAATTGTTCTTTCATCTTTTCTTGCTCACTCAGTTTCTCATCTTTTTCTGCACATTGCTTGCAAGATTCTAAACACTTTAAGCAAGGCTTGATGACTTCCACAATCTTTTCAACTTCGATTAATTTCTCCATTTCAACAACTTTCTCAATCTCAATCACTTTTTCTGTTTCAACCATCTCCTCATCAACAATTTTAATCTCTTCATTTCGAACAGTCTCTTCTTTTTTAGCAACACTTTCACTCTTCATTTTCTTTTGTTCTTTTGCTGCTCGTCTCTCCTTCAGCTTCTCCAAGCGATCTGCAAAATAAAATTAAAAACTTTCAGGAGATAGATGAATTTTTGCAACATTAATATGTCTTTCTTCCTCATCAACACCACTATCATCAGTTGGTGATTGATCAAAATCTATTTTCTTCTCAGAACTATCATCTGAAGAACTGGAATCAGATGGTGTTTGATCAAAATCTAATGTCTTTTCAGAACTATCATCTAAAGTAACAGAATCAGATGATGTTTAATCAAGAACAGTTGCTTCTTCTGAACTTTCATCGGATGAAAAAGATTCTTCTTCTTGATTCTTCACATGAACACCAATCACTTTCATCCATTCTGTAAACAAATCAGGCTCTTGAACTATTTCTGCGATCATAGCTACAACTTTTGAATCATGTGGAATATATTTATCCCAGCTGAAACCTTCTGCCACTTTTTCATCATCTTGATCAATGATACCATAATAAGCTCTCTTATTTGCATCTTCTATCATTTTCCCATGAGCAGTTGGTGTTTCTTTTTGTTGATATGGTTGATGAGCAACTTGTTGATATATGGCTTTCCGATAATAATCATCTTTTCCAAATGGATTCTTTGCTCCACTAGCCTCTTGATTTTTGCATTCTCTCTTGAAATGACCTTTCTCCCTGCATCGAAAACAAGTAACTTTAGATTTATCAAAACCTAAAGTAGACACATGTGCATCCAAAAAATCATTTCTTCCTGTGATCATTTTATATTTTTCTGCTCTTCTCAAAACACTAGCTAGACACCATTTGATGTCCATGAGCTCCATCTCTTCAGCATCTATCTGATCGTAATCCTCTTTCGTCAGCATAGGATTTCTGATCCTCCCTGCAACCAAACCTTCATAGGATTGTAGCACAGTTGCAAGTAATGCTATGTGATCTTTTGCAATTTCTTCAGAAAAACTCTGACCATCTGGAAGATTCAATGCAATGTTGCACTGTATCACACAACCATTTCCACTTTTTGAACTTTGAGAATGAAAACTTGAAGTTGAACTCTTTGGATTAACATTCGGATATGAAGAAAAACCACTGATGCTTTTTGTATTTTGATCAACAACTCCAGATGATTCTCCAGCACTAAAAGCAGTTTGAATCTTCGGACTCATCTCAGCCTCTTGAACATTTCCTTTGTAATACATTTTCACATCTTGTTGACCACTCGGATTACTCATCCTCGCAATCTTTTGTTGTTCAAGATCTTGACCCCCAATCTTCTCGATGAACTGAGAAATCGTCAAACCATCATAAACTCCAGTGTTTTTTAAGATCATTAAGAATGTACCCCATTCTTTTTAAGGTAAAGCATCAGCTAATTTGTCGACCCATTCATCTCGTTCTTTGGTTATGCTTAACAGCGACATAGAACGCACTAAGTGGCAATATCTTTCAATCAATTTCTTTGTATCTTCCCCTGGCAGACTTGTGAATAGATAAAATTCTTTCTTAAGCAGTGCCTTTTTACTTTTGATCATCTTCTCACTTCCCTCAAATTTGATTTTCAGAGCATCCCAAATTGATTTTGAAGTTTTGTCATGTTGAAGCAATACAAAAATGTCTTCTTTAATGGCTTGCTGAAGTAGACTAATCATCATCTTTTCAGCTCTGTACATGTCTCGTTCTTTATCAGTGAATTCAGAGATTTCTTTTTCAACTTGCACATCAGTACGTGGTAGTACATATTTTTTCATAATACATTCCCAAGATCTCAAGTGATTAGCTTGAACCCAGTTCTCAAACCGATCTTTCCAACCATAATACACCTCAATGCTCATTAGTTTCGGGGGTTTTTGTGTAGTTCCAGTCTCATTTTCCAAATTCATGTTTTGAGAAATGGTAGCCGGAGTAGTCGGGGATGTTGCAAATGCGTTGTAAAATTCTTCACTCATGATTCGGTAACACGTTTCACCAAGAGACACTTTCAAGAGAAATTAGTTTTCAAACGAGATCACTTCCAAGTGAGATTACCTGCACACAACTTCAAGCGAAATTAAAGTTTCAAGCGAAATCAAACAATTTAAAACTGTATTACTGATTTCGCTTGAAATTTCAAGCGGAATAACAACTTGAAGCGAAATCACCAAACGGATATAGGATTTCAAGCGGAATCACTGATTTCGCTTGAAATGATCACAATTTTTCAAGCGGAATAAGAAATCTCGTTCAAGCGGTAAGGTTTTTAGTTCAAATTTATGAGATTTAGACCAAATTAAGGTCCAATTTTCTCAAGGATTTGTTAAAACATCATTACGCTTATGTTGTGAAAAATTCAAGCCATTTTAACCGTTAAAACTTGTTCAATTGATAAAAGAAGGTGTAGAAGTAAGAAAAAGAGATGAAATCAAGCTGAAAACTGCCGAACTCCTCCTCCTGAGCTCTGATACCACTTGTAGAATCGTTGTTGACCCGAGATGAGTCGATCAGAGGTGTTCTACTCAAAATGAAAGGCGGAAACAGACATAATGAGATGAATTCAGCAAGATATCAATTATAACTGTCTTGTATATTGATTCTGATACGATTACAATTATGAAAACACTTCGACAGAGCTTCACCGTCGGAAAACACCTTCTCTAATTCCGCTCTAAATGAACCTGATCTATACCTATATATAGACATCTGATTCCGTTTGAACAGACTCAAGCGGAATCTCATTACAAGCGAAATCAACATCTCAAGCGAAATCAAGCATTCAAGCGAGATCACCAGTTCAAGTGAAATAAGTGATTTTGCTTGAACCTGCCATGTCTTCTTCAAGCGGAATTACATCTTTGACTTGTTTTCTCGATCTTCGTGCTATGAACAATGCGAGACTCGATACAAGATGAAGTCGACAGACGCATGCACCAACACATGCTACTTTTGTACACTGGTGTGTGCGAAGCGTGATATGTTTTTATTGATATTTTAAGCCCATTTTACACATTAATCAAGTTTTAAATTTATAAAACACGATATTCTACTAACACTAAACACACACTTGGACAAGTGCACCCATCGTGAGCATAGTATAGCGTTGGTGAGGTCGTCCAGTGACACAAGAGCTTTTAGTACCAGTTTATCCTCAACATCTAATAAATCTAAAAATTTTTTGAGAAAAGTTTTGAAACATGAAAAATAAAAGCTAAAAAAAAAGATAAATAAAAACAGATAGACAAGTTGAATCAATTGGATCCGACTCGCCTTTAATGTACCCTTTAATGATTTTCGGACTTTCGGACTTTTTAAGAGATTATCTTAGTTATAGTAGTAGGCCCCTCTTTTAAAGGTGACGTTACTAGTTGTTTCGATACATTGTTTAAACTGTTTCAAATGTAATCAATAAAAATGAATCATGTGCATTATAAATATGCATTCCATGAGTATTCTAAGTGTATGTCATGAAATATGCAGTTCAGATGTTCAAAACACATAATTGTATAGCTAAAAATGAGTAATTTAAGTGTACGGAAGTTACCGGAAAGTGGCAGTTTTCACATTCTCCCCCTGTTATGGAGAATTTCGTCCTGAAATTCAAGTTGAATCATCCTTTGCAGGAGTCTTCGTGAACAGGCGAGGATATTTTGCCTTGATTTGATCTTCTCATTCCCAAGTATATTCGGGTCAATGTCGAGAGTTCCAACGAACTTTTACTAACTTGATATGACTTCTCCGTGTGTTCTGGATCTTCCAATCCATGACCTCAACAGGTTCTTCAGTGTATTGGAGTTTGTCGTCAATGTGAACTTCATCCGCCGGGATGATAACCGTCTCTTGCGTTGGACTTTTTTTGAGATTCGACACACGAAATGTGTCGTGCACACTACTAAGTTCATCTGGTAACTTCAGCTTGTAGGCAACGGTGCCAATCTTTTCTAGGATTTCAAATGGTCCTACATATCGATGGTTAAGCTTTCCACGATTACCGAATCTCGCTACGCCCTTCCAAGGAGAGACTTTCAACAAGACTTTGTCTCCGACCTCAAAAGATAATGGTTTCCGTCTCTTGTCTGTGTAGCTCTTTTGTCGATCGCGAGCCGCCTTGATACGGTCTCTGATCTAAAAGATTTTATCTGTAGTCTCTTGGACTAATTCCGGATCGATTAGTTGTTTATCGCCCGCTTCCTCCCAACATAGCGGAGAGCGACACTTTCGACCATAAAGAGCTTCAAACGGTGCAACTTGTATACTTGTATGGTAGCAGTTATTGTAGGAAAACTCAACCAACAATAAATGAGTATCCCAGTTGCCGCCCAAGTCCTTAACACATGCACGAAGCATATCTTCGAGTGTTTGGATTGTTCGTTCCATCTGGTCGCCAGTTTGTGGATGAAAGGACGTGCTTAGACTTAAGTGAGATCCAAAGGCCTCTTGAAATGACTTCCAAATTCTTGAAATAAAGTGACTGTCTCGGTCTGAAATGATTGTAATAGGCACTCCATGATGAGCTACTATTTCTTTGAGATAGAGCTCCGCTTGTTTCTCTGTACTATCCTTCTCCCGAATCGGCAAGAAGTGTGCGGACTTTGTCAATCTATCGACAATTACCCATATCATAGTGTGGCCTCTTGAGGTCCTGGGTAACTTCGTAATGAAGTCCATCGATATGTGTTCCTATTTCCAAACGGGAATCTTGGGTTGTTGCAGCAAACCCGAGGGTTTCTGATATTCTGCCTTGACCTTCGCGCAGGTCAAGCATTTTCCGACATAGGTAGCGATATCCTTTTTGAGGTTAGGCCACCAATAATACTCTTTCAAGTCTTGGTACATCTTATCTGCTCCAGGATGGAACGAGTACTTGGACCTATGAGCTTCCTAAAAAATAAGATCTTGAAGGCCTCCAAAGAGTGGAACCCAAACTCTACCCACAAAGTATAAAGTTCCATCCTCTTTCGGCACTAACTGTTTTTCCATGTCTCGAAGTGATTCTGCTTGAAGATGTTCTTCCTTAATTGCTTCTTGTTGTGCATCATGAATTTGTGTGGTAAGATCCGTGTGAATTGTCATCTCTAATGCTCGAACTCTCAAAGTTCTAACGCGTTCCTTGCGGCTCAAGGTGTCCACTACAACGTTCGCCTTGCCCAGATGGTACTTTATTTCACAATCATAGTCGTTCAACAATTCAATCCAACGTTGCTGACGCATATTTAGTTCTTTTTGATTGAATATGTGATGAAGACTTTTATGATCCGTGAAAATCGTACACTGAGTACCATATAAGTAATGTCGCCATATTTTCAAAGCAAATACCACCGCGCCTAACTTGAGGTCGTGAGTGGTATCTGTTCCTATTTCCAAAAGGGAATCTTGGGTTGTTGCATAAGTACACAACCCAATCCTTGATGCGAAGCATCACAGACTTACAATCAAAGTCATCGGTACCATCGGGTAGTGATAAGATTGGTGCCTCGCACAACTTATCCTTGAGAAGTTGAAATGATTCTTCTTGTTTTTCGATTGGGGCGAATTTATTGTCTTTTTGTGTGAGGGAGGTTAGCGGTTGAGCAATTTTAGAAAAATTCTCAATAAATATCCGATAGTACCCCGCTAAACCCAAGAATTGTCGGACTTCTGTTGGAGTCTTGGGCACTTCTCAGTTTTTAATTGCTTCGATCTTCGAGGGGTCTACTTGAATGTCTTTCTTGTTCACTATATGCCTGAGAAATTGTACTTCACGAATCCAAAACTCGCATTATGGAAAATTTTCGCGTATAATTTCTCCTTCTTGAGTAGCTCTAAGATGGTTCTCAAATGTTGTTCGTGCTCGTCTGCCGATCGTGAGTATATCAATATGTCGTCAATGAACACTATGACGATTTTTTTGAGATACGGCTTGCACACACGGTTCATTAAATCCATGAAGAACGCTGGTGCGTTCGTTAAACCAAAAGGCATAACGAGAAACTTGTAATGACCATAACAAGTTCGAAAAGCCGTTTTCGGTATGCTTTCCTCTTGTATTCGTAACTAGTGATACCCTGATCGTAAGTCTATCTTGGAGTAGAAGCTTGAACCTTGCAGCTGGTCGAATAAGTCATCAATCCTTGGTAGTGGATGCTGATTCTTGATGGTGAGTTTATTTAACTCTCTGTAGTCGATGCACATTCTGAATGTCCCGTCCTTCTTCTTTACAAACAAGACTGGAGCTCCCCAAGGCGAGAAGCTTGGTCTAATGAATCCTTTATCCAACAACTCTTGGAGTTGTGTGGATAACTCCTGCATTTCAGAAGGTGCTAATCGATATGGAGATCTGGCTACGGGTGTTGCTCCCAGCACCAAGTCGATGTGAAACTCGACTTGTCGATATGGTGGTAGTCCCGGCAAGTCATCAGGATAGATTTCAGGAAACTCTTTTATCACAGGAATGTATGTCAGCTGCTGCCCAACGGCCTTCTTGTCGACAACATGCGCCAGGAAAACAATACCACCCTTTCGTAAGTAC
>JARYGA010053621.1:0-63153 GCA_030545235.1 Helianthus tuberosus
AGAGCAATCATATTCCATGGACTACTAAAGTAAGTTCTCCTCATCCTAGCTAGATGTTTTGGCCAGTAACTATTGCAATACTTATTCAATGTATTCCACTGTTCTCCGTAAAAGAAATCTTGGCATGCAACTTCTTTGCTTATGTTGTTGATCATATTAGCAGCTTCTTCATTTGAACTCATATAGTTGACAAGGACTTCTGAGTCTATTAACATGGCAACATCCTCTTGAGTATTCACTAGCATATCCATGGCAACAACATATGATGTAATATACTTACTAGTTTGACGAAACTGCTCGTATGCAATGAGATTCCTTAGAATCAACTCGGAGAAATGATGCATCTTCAATACTGCCATTTTAAGAGTAGTCTTACTCCAAGACCAGAAAAAAAATGGGTACCTATGTATATTCACTTCCATCTCCATTAGCCATTTTGGGTTTTCGTAAGCTCTGAAATGTACCCCTGCTCTATCTAAATCAACAGCAGAACGAATTGTTGAGCTTAAAGTACCACTTGAAATGTTATCAACTCGAGGCTTGTAACATTCGTGTAGAAGGCTAAGAATATGTGGAATGGCATCAGTGGAAATGTTTTGGAAATCTATATCTCCTACAAAGAAATTGAGGTGATCTAGAACTGGTTGGAGAAATTCAACAAGGGAGACATGCGGTATAAATTTCGATATGGTGCACCGAAACATTAACTCTAGAAAAAATAAAGGAATCTGATTTTCAAGCAACACCAAGTCATAAATTACAACTTGGGTTACCAAGTTTTTTTTCTCTTGAACCTGGAGAATGAATCCAAGTATAAAACAAGCATCCATAACCATCATTTTGGCAATTTCATCATCATCGTAATTCTTCGTCCATATATAACATGCCTTGATTTTATCCATTGAAGCGTACGCCTTCTCCACACATGACTGCAATGTTTCCTCTCGTGGAGAATTGGTACGGCTCACTAGACTAGTCAGATAACTTGCTTTCCGCTCTTCAAATTCTCTCAAATTCATATCTTCTCTGTGTAGAGGTCCAATAGACACCACCCGAGGGCTGAAACAACTTGGTCTCAGATCTCGTACTGTACTAGGTACTATGTAAATCGAAGGTGGAGTTCGGTTGACGTTTTCTTTATTTACATGATCAAGAAGACTTTGGACGGTCACTTGAGTCTTGTTGTTTGAAGATATTTTTGTTTCGGATAACCTCTCCATTTTTCTGGGCAAATAATATTGCAATAAGTTAACTTCAACAAATCAGCCAAACAATATAGATAGAAGAACGCTATAATAGCAATTATAAAAAAAAAAAAAAAAAAACTTATAACATAATTAAGTTACAACTTACTTAAAATTGAGTCGAAAAGAGGAAATAGTGTGGTTGTGTAGATTTGATCAGATCAGATGAGTGTGGAGGGCGACTTAATTCAATGGCTACTTAGCCTGTTTATGCAAATTTAATTTGATTATAAAAATTAAAGTGTCAAACATGTTTCGTTGTTTTTTTTTTTTTTATTGATTGTTTATCTTGAAAGGTGTAGCATATTCTAAATTCATCAATTATATTAGCACTTTCTAATATAGTATAAGTAACTAGTAGGGTGCCCGCGCGATGCGGCGGGGGCGACACTTTGGATTGCGGCACTCGTTGCTGGTAGTTTTCTTATTTGTATATGATAACATTATTGTGGTGGATATATGTCATAAGTGTTACACATGGGAGCCTAACACCTATAATGTCTTGCAATGTTCGATCAATTGCCTCTATCGCCTGACGTTTCGCCATCGATGCCTCATCCCATATAATTAACTTGGAGGACCTAATTAGTTGACTTATAATTCCTAAAATTTTGGGACATAGTTTACTATTTATCTACTAAATATCGTAAATTAGTATTAAATAAATATCTTAAATTAGTATTAAATAATTCCTAAAATTTTGGGATATAGTTTACTATCTATCTACTAATATCGTAAATTAGTATTAAATAATTTTATTACTATAAAGAAGCAACAAATATAGGCATCAATAGTTGTAACTTGTGCTTAGGGCATTTTTCAAAAAAAAAAAAAAAAACTTGAATTTTTACTTTTAACCAAAAAGGTTTTTACCTTTTCCATTTTAACCCTACATAATTTGTTTTTTTAACTTTAACCCAAAACTTTTCATTATTTGCAATTTAACTTCACAACTTTTGTTACTTATACCTTTCATCTTTCGCAAATTTTCGTTTTGCGTATAGTTCTAAATTTTTCGAGTTAATACGACGCAACGTGCATGTGTGGTTCAACGTTTTTACCTCTATTTTTCCATGTTTGACAGGTTCGTCGCAACACGCATATCCTAGGTCGAGTCAGTATTGGTAGTCGATGGCGGTTTTTGACACCGTTTTACGCCCCGCCGCAACGCGGGGTGTGCTTTGGGGGGTTTTCAAATAAAAAATGCTTATGCATATGGTTGTCGTAACGTTGGCTTTGGGGGTTTTAAAAAAAATTGATTTTTTTTACTTTTTACCCAAAAGTGTTTCATAAATTACTTTTAACCCAAAACTATTTGTTTGTTTACTTTTAACCCAAAACTTTTTATCTTTTGCAATCTATCCCCATAACTTTTTTTACTTTCAACTTTGGTCCTTTATAGTTTTCATTTTACGCAAATTTTTCGCTTTATGCTTGGTTCTAAATTTTGTGACTTAACACATCGCAACATGCGTCTTTGGTTTAACATTTTTACGTTTCGTTCTAAATTTTGCGAGTTAACATGACGCAACGTGTGTGTGTAGGTGAACGTTTTTACATCGTCTTTTTTCCCCGTTTGACAGGTTTAACATAACGTGCGGGTCCTAGATCGACTTAGTTATAACTAAAGAATCCCTGCCGCATTGCGGCGAGTCTCAATCCTAGTTCCTAAAATTTTGGAACATAGTTTATCTTCTATCTACTAAATATCAAAGTTTTGTTTTGTTATAAAAATTAATAATAAATAAAGTATAGAAAAACTGTTTTAAACATGTAAAGATTCGTTTGTTAATAAAAAATACTAAACAAATGACAAAAGTCTATTAGTTCAATCGAGATGTAAATTATAAGTGCAATAAAATAACACAAAACATAAACTTCAAACATAAAATAAACTTTATTATTCATGGGATAGTCTAGATCAAACAAAAACAACTGAAAATGAAAAAAACATAAAAACACTTGATATATTTAATCTAATTTCTCTTCTTTTTTGATCCGTTTTTCTTGTTTGTGCTCGAATCAGCAGTATCATCTAATTCATCTTCTTTCTCCTCGTCCTCAGAATCATCTAAATTTATAACCTCGACCCATTTCCATTCAGAGAGTCTCTTAGATCTTTTCTTTTAATTCTCATACTTCCGATCCTTAAAAAACAATAATTTAATAAAAAAGTTAAAAAATGATTAAATAAATTTTATAAAAAAACAAATATTGAATAAAAAAATTTAAAAAGATTAAATAAATTTTAAAATTACCTCTTTACTAAATTGACGTTGAAGATTAGACTTGTATGGACTGACCATTGCACCATAAGAAAAAATATTTCAACACTATTATCACCATCATCCTACAATAAAACACCAAATAATAACACAACGAACTTGTTAATATGAAAGATTATAAGCGAAAATATTACTTAAAAACTAACAAAAGCTTGTTCGACAACTGGGGTGTTTAAATTGGTGTGTTGAATCTGAAAAATCAAATAAGTTAGTATTCACATAAAAGTAAATAAAAGAAAACAATTATTCATTATTGCGATATAACAAAACTTATCATAGAACCGACCTTAGATTTTTCAATATCGCATGCTTGTTTTTTCGCATCAAGTGAATTCAGAACTGGCTCCATATTTTAAATCTGTTTAGCAATAGAAATGTAGAATTGTGAGTGTTTCCTATGTATTTATAGTACTCCATTAGGGTTTAGTTTTAGATTGGTCATCCACTTATTTATGAAGTTTGTTGTGAGTTTTAAGTTTTTAAAATAAGATGCACATATCCTGTTTAGTTTGTTGTGGCATGTTTAATAGGAAGTTTGTTGTGAGTTTTATCTATACTATATTAAACATGTCACAACAAACTGACTCTGTACAAGTAAAATTAGGGAATATTTTAGTTTATTAATGTCGTTCAAAACAAAAAACTTGGGTAAAAAACAAATGTTAATACACGGTAGCTAGGTAATGGTCAAAGATGGCTTGGGTAAAAAACAAATGTTGGCTTTAATCAATTGTACATTTACGCATCGGCTATTTGTACTTTATGAACGCACGGCGAAACTAAAAAAGACAACTATCGAAATGTTTAAAAAAATGTGCCGATCGTCATGGTACCTTCGGATTTTTTTAAAACATTACGGGTTGTAAGATATCGCAGGAATACATTAAAGAATTAAAGAGGGGGGGGGGGGGGGGAGTGTAACTAATTACCCATAATTATGTTAAATGTCAAGGATTTAAATGTAATAGATTGAGGGACTAAAAAATAATTATGGTTTAAAAGACCACTTTACCCTCATTCTAGGGGTTTATTTATAAATAATGGGGGAAGAAGTTCTTAAATTTTGGGAATCCTTCCCTCATGTATTATAATATAGTATAGATGACAACAAAACTTAAAAAAAAAAAAAAACATTTAAAGTCAACATCTGGCTGGTTTTTTTTTTTTTTTTTTTTTTTTTTTTGAACGGCAAAGTATCATACAGTTTTTTGGGTGCGGGATACCTTACACCCCCCATTCCGGGGAGCCCGTAGCCCCACTCCGGCCAGACGTGAGTGTCTGAACAGTGCCCCAGCTGGCGTCAGAGCGTTGCCGGCGTTCACCCGGAAACCCCACAGGTACCTTGCCCTCAAGAGGGCGTGACGAGTTGATAGCACACCAGCGAACTGGGAGTCGAACTCGGGTACCATGGGTAAAACCGGGGCTGCCTCAATTTTAGTGGGGACGGGGATCGAACCGGCACCACTTGCGTGGAAACCAGCCTACCCACCGCTCCACCAAAATATCATTGGCTGGTTAGATCAAACATGACAAGCACAACATATACAAAATAGCGTATACAATATATCAAGAATCAAAGTAAAGTTGTTATTTTTGGATATTGACAGAAATAATATTATATTAACTTGATAACCCTTATAAATTATATAAACATGAATATTCATCTTTTTCTATGTTTTAATTACGAATTATTTTTATTAAAGTTAAATAGAATAACCCTATCATTTGAATTGTTCCAAAAGTCATAATTTGACTTTAATAAGGGTTTTAACTATTGAGCGTTATTACTTGCTGGTGAATTTGGGAAGCTAGAAATGATCTCATTTTTTTGAAGATAGACAAATTAATATAGCCAATATCTTTAGTGAAGTCCGGTCCATAGGGTAGCTTTGGGTCAAGAGCAGGTCGAAATTGAAACACTTGTCTTGGGAAAATTGGTGTGCAGCGTCGTTGTTGTTTTTAGCCCGGTCTTTGAGTTGGTTTTGTGTTTAATGAAGTTTTCCTTTCTAAAAAAAAATACTTTGAGTGTTATACGACAAAAACTTATTAACCTAAACTCAACAGTTCTAAAAGTCATAATTTGACTTTCAAAAGGGTTTTAACTTTTGAGGGTTATATGACAAAAATTCGTTAACCTAAACTGAACCGTCATTGATATAAATTGAGTTCCATCTAATCCAAATTACATGAATTTACTAACTATGTAGATTTTATTATATATTTTCGAGCTGTTTGTTTATTTTCCATAAGAATTAAAAACTCCGGTTATCAATATTAACTGAGATATGTGTCTATATATTTTTTTAACGGCAAATTTGGATCACTGACGGACAACTGGAGTATCATCGTGGCACCAGCGGAACCACCTGATCATATCCATCTCCACTAGGCATAGTGCCTATACACTAATTCAGGAGGAAACCCAATAAATATGAGAAAACCCCCCTTGTTGGAATCGAACCCAAGACCTATTGGTCTTAAAGTCTTATCCCACCCCCAAGATGCCACTAGGCTATAAAGCCATGGACAGATATGTGACTATATTTGATATATATGTGTAGCCTTTGGGTTAAAAATAGAACTTCGAGTAAGTATATTAGATGGTCGGAATGGTGTAAATATCCTTTGTATATGTTGTAATTTTCTTGCCCTTTGCCCGTTTGGGTCGGGGGTGTTGTATTGTGTTTGGCCTTTTGCCTGTTTAGGTCGGATGTTGTTTTAATGAAGTTTAATTTTCAAAAAAAAAAAAAAAAAAAAAAGTGTAGCCTTTGTAATTAATTATAGTTGCGTGTACTTTAGGTAAGTTGTTAGGTTATCTCCTCTTTATTAATTATTTCTATAATCATCTTTGATTATTAACATGGTAATCAAAGCCATACCCTAGTGTGTTGTCGCCTTCCCTCTACCACGTCGCCTTCCCTCTACCACGGTCATTCAATTTTTGGCCACCGTGTAAGATTAAATATATCATGTTTTGTATTTAGAGTAGGACTGCAAACGAGCCGAACGAACACGAACAAGACCTTGTTCGTGTTCGTTTGTTAAGAAATATATGTGTTCGCGAACCGTTCACGAACAGTTATCGAACGAGATTTTATGTTCGTGTTCGTTTGTTAAGAAAATGAACTTGTTCGTGTTCGTTTGTGTTTGTTTGTTTATTTTAGGCAACAAACAAAAACGAATGTTGACGAACACAAATGAGCACAAACAAATGTTTATGAACACAAATGGCAACAAATGACCATAAACAATCGTTCATGAACAGAATATATAATATACTAACACTTATTAGATATTTAATTTGTTAGAAATTTGAAGTATTTAAATAAATATAAAAACTAAAAACACTAATGAACTATCGAACACAAACGAACACGTTACCGAACGTTCACGAACATAAACGAACGAACACGACCTCTGTTCATGTTTGTTCATTTCACTAAACGAACGAAATTTTTGTTCGTGTTTGTTTGTTTAATAAACGAACGAACACAAACGAACTTCCTGCTGAATGGTTCACGAACTATTCGCCGAACGTTTGATTCGTTTGCAGCCCTAATTTAGAGGGTGTTTGGGTTGAGTTTTGAAAATAGATTATGCGTTTTGAATAATCAGAATCAGAAAATTAACTGTAACAAAACATGATGTTGAAAGATAGTGTTTAGATTTGATGATGTTGCTTGATATCACAATAATCAGATAATCAACTATTTGAGTGTTTGGCAAATATATATTAAAAAAAAAACAAGTGAAAATCATTTTCTAAACGCAAATAATCAATTTTTGAAAAACTGCGTTTTGTTGCAGTAGGGGGATATGTTTTTGGAAAACTGCGTTTTGTAACTTTCTAAACGCAAATAATCAATTTTTTTTTATTTTTTTACCCAAACACTCAAAACTAATTAATACGATTTCAAAACTCAATAATCTAAAAATATCTTTCTAAACTCAACCCCAAACATCCTCTTAATCTAGTAGACATTATAATCATTTACATAATATAGATCAAAATATATAACAACCTATTAAATAATTAGTTGGTAATTGTTGATGGACCATATTACCCTTATTAACTAATTGGGTTTCCTCTTGGGTGCATATATAAGGAGACGAATGTAGAGGTCAAAGGGTTACACAATTTACACAACCTAATTACTCTAATAACATCAATCGACCTCCTCTCCTCAACCGATTACCCTTTATCGGTTTTCATCATCACCATCATTAGATTGTACCCTAAGGATGAACCAGATCACCTTGACAATCATGTCGACTTCGATGGTGTGACAACCGGTGATTTACGGCTCCTAATTACGGAATTAACGGGCGATTAACGCAATAATGAATAGTATTTGAGACGCAGATTAACTTAATTAGGCCTTTGGAGTGCCTAGGAACGTCTGTCCGACTTTACAATGCGCGAACGATGGTTTACAGAGAAACCTGTGAAACGTTAAACGGCAACGGATTGAAACCGAACAGAATACAGACAACGCCGACAAATATTAAATTTTACGAAATATTTTAGCTTCGTAATTGAATTTTAGTGACTACAGTCGAAACCGGATCGAAAAACGGATTAAAGACGGCAACGATACAATTTTTCGCGATTATTACCGTAATCGACGCACGGGCGTGCAAACAACGACTACCGACATTATTTTTACACGTTTTAACTCTGAAATATTATTTTACTAGGCTACGGTGACTTCGGTTTTAAAAACGCGTCTCGTAGGAATTATGAGCCACTTACACATGAGATGGGCTTGTGGGCCCTGGGCCCAAGGCCAAACCCCACAAGCCTAAACCTGCATAATAAAATAGATCTTATAAGATCTCTAAGAATCTCTACAAATCTATCGAAAATATTTACCAAATCTTTACAAATCCCACAAATCTACTAAAAATCTCAACAAGATCTTTTATAGATCTCTACAAAGATCTCTAACATCTTTATACAAGGAGCTATTGTGCGGACCATGTACACACACATCCTTAAATTCCCTTTCAACTCTCTAACCTCTATCTCTTTGCCTGCATATTATATACACACACAAACTAGACATCAGACTCAAAATACACACACAAACCTACATACCAAAGATCAGTTTCATCACACACACTCGATCTCTATCATCTCCCTCAATTCCGGTCGTCGGAATCAGGCGAACCCCCCCCCCCCCCCCTCTGCGATGTATGACGTCCGACACCACCACCACCATCTGGTGGTGGCACGATGATGAAATCAGGCGAAGAGAGAGACAGAATGAGAGAGATCGGGAAGAGAGAAAGAAAGGATGGCGAAAGAGCGGCGCCGCCGCTCACGGCGGCGGCAGGGGCGGCGTGGCGGTAGTTTATATCCGGCTGACTTCACCGGTGATCGATCCGACAGCGGCGGTGGTGGTTTCCAGGTCACGGTTCAGTTTCAAGCAGGTGGTGTGGGTTCGAGTTCAAATCCAGTACAGGTCAGGTCCAGTTCAGCTGGTTGTTCGAACGGTATGCAGTTTTGAGTTGGTTTCGGGTTTTATTCCGGGTCAAAATTTCGAGGTTCGATTCTGATTTGGTTCGAGTTATGGTTTCGTTTCATTGGGTTCAGATTTTATTCGGGTTTTCTGGTTCCCGATGCGGGTTCGGTCAAACCCAGTCATCACATTGGGTTGACTGGTCAAACCAAGTCAACAAGTCAGCGGGTACGGGTCCAAAGCAGTTATGGTCCGGGTCAAAACAGTCAAGGTCAGACGTGGCTTCGGGTTTCGATCAACGGTTCGGGTCAGATTTGGAAGTGTTTCGGGTCGACTCGGTCGGACCGGGTCGACTCGGTCGGACCGAGTCAACTCGGGTCAACTCAGTCAACTCAGCGAGTTGACTCGGTCAGCTCGGCTTTCGACACAAGAAGATGGTAAAAAAATTAACGTCACGTTTATTTGGTTATTTTTAGTGTTAACTTTACGTGAACGAGCTCGAACCAACTTGAATATAGTTATATATCTTGATATATTAGACTAAGTAAATATATTACATTTGAATCTTGATTGAATTTTGACATATTAACGACACTTTAGTTGTCAGGGCCGTCCAAAAACAGAGGAAACTCTGCCCGTTTTTCGAGAAAAATCCGTAAACACGACACGTATTATAGTTTCAAAAACGACACTTAATTGAATCCAAGTTTATAATATTTCAAACCTTGATATTTCCAAACACTTTTACAAATAAATATAATGTTATATTTATTTCGAACGTCGTTAACTCGTATCCTTTTATAAAATAAATATAGCTTATATAATTATTTCGAATATCAAACAACACGACTTTGTTGTATAAAATAAATATAGTTGTATATTTATTTCAAACACGCGAAATCTTTTATAAAATAAATATAACTTTTATATTTATTACAAAACGCCTAAACGGCATGTACGTATATTTTTGGCAAATATACACAAAACGTGATATATATAATACAAGTTATTATATATTATTTTTATACGAAACGCGATATATGATACGAGTTTGTTATATGATATTTTCATAGAAATATTCTTTTATACACGTATGACTACTCGAGACGGCTAACACACCTACAACGATATATTTATATATTTTTATATAAATATTTATTCATTTTAAGTCTCTCGGAAACTAAGTCTTTTTCAAGACTTATTAAACTATTACCGACATTAGGCGGAACCTAACGGGTATAACTTAATCGTTACTATTAAGTTATTAACTTACAGTTGAATCGTTCGGTTAACGATTCGGTAGAGCTCGACGACACGTAATTTAGTTACTGTGTTTATTTAGAAACTTATTAGATATTCCGTGTTAGGAATATTGTAGAATGCACGCTAGCGAGTCTCGTCTTGGAAACGACATCACGAAGTCGTAAATTAGCTAGCTTTGCACAGGAATATTCAAGTGAGTTCATAACCCCCACTTTGTACTGTTTTACATTTTTGTAAATGTTTTCGGGGTGGAAAGACATGCACGTTTTGCAAAAACATACAAGGTTTTGAACTAACGCAAAACTCGTATTTCTAAATCATATTACGAAGGGATTTCGGGGAACACAAATGAATTACGAAAGGTTTATACTAAAGATACCGGTTTTTACAAAAACAAATGCTTATTTTCTAAATGTGAATGATATTCGGCCAGGGTGACCAGGGATCTGGTCAGGGTGACCAGGGATTCGGTCAGGGTGACCAGGGATTTATTTTACACATGGTATGTTTAGCGTAAGGAGGGTTACTACCTAGATCACGTGAATGGATAGGCTATTATCGTAAGACCATTAATCCTTGTATAAGGACCGAGAGGCATGAGTGATAGATCTATCGGGTGTTGCGAGCCCCACACATGGGCCAGCGTGCGGCTGCATGTGGTGACTATGTCGTTCCGCCGGAAGGACCGGTATAAAATACGCGTTACAGGTTTGAGTGCTTCCTAGTCCATGTCACTTATTAATGTATTAGCTACACATTAATCGATCTCTTTTTCCTTATTTGCTACATACCAGGGATTTTATACTTACTGAAACTTCTTGTTCATACAAATTTACTACCATGTTTTATACAAATTCAAAGCATTATGCGGGTATGGAGTCAAAGTCAGGGTGGGCATTGACGGTTATGCGAAAATTACAAATACAAGGCTTTACAAATACATGGTTTTATGAACATAACGTGTTACAAACACAACGTTTCCATATAACTTGGCAAGAAAATGATTTTTAAATTCATTTTCTCAATACTATTTCAAAAACCGGTTATTCCAAAGATTTATTTCAAATCTTTCACAATACCAAAGATTTATTTCAAACCTTTCACAACTCAAAAGATTTATTTCAAATCTTTTACAAACAAACTATGAACTCGCTCAACTTTATGTTGATTTTTCGCATGTTTCTTTCTCAGGTTGCATATCTAAGACATGGCACGGTTGGAATAGGAGAACCATGAAGAGTCGAGTACTTAGTGGCGTTCATTTTCTAAAAGACTTAGATGATTTGCTTCCGCTGTGCAATGAAGATACCAGTCCAGTCACGCCAATGCTCTGATAATTTCGGGTTGTGACAGATTGGTATCAGAGCTATAGGTTATAGCGAATTAGGTTCCTGTTGTGATACCTAGGCTCTAACCTCACTTTCCTCTGGGAACTTAGACTATTATGACTTTGAATACATACAGAACGCCTAGTACTCGAATATGGTCTCCAACCGTTGCCGAAAAACAAATAGTCAAAAATTTTGTTTTCAAACATACGCTATTGTGATGTTTTATACACGGTACACAAAACAATTACATACAGTACACAACACTCTGAGAGTTTAGGAAACATGCATTTAAGACCTTCGGAAAAGGGAATTCAGTCGGGTGGCTGGATCTGGTCTGAGAGATTAGGAGATTCAGTCTGAGAGGCTGGGAGGATAGTCTAGTGGGACTAGGAGATTCAGTCTGAGAGGCTGGACTAGACTAGGAGATTCAGTCTGAGAGGCTGGGAGGATAGTCTAGTGGGACTAGGAGATTCAGTCTGAGAGGCTGGGAGGATAGTCTAGTGGGACTTGGAGATTCAGTCTGAGAGGTTGGGAGGATAGTCTAGTGGGGACTAGGGAGTCAGTCTGGGAGGCTGGGAAAATTGTCTAGTGGGACTAGGGAGTCAGTCTGGGAGGCTAGGAGGCTAGTGGGACTAGGAGGACTACTTGATTGCTTATTGGTGACTAACATGTTTATTTGATTATATGATTGATTATTTGCGCATGTGTGTGTTTATTAAAGGTCATCACGTAGGAACCGCGAATATTAACTCGGGCACATATTATTATCCATATTGTCTGTGATATTTTAACTTCCCGAGCAGGCAGCCTACGCATAACAAAACGAGTGCACAAGAATACATGCAACTCAATCTTTACGTCAACAGATGTCGGGGCACATCACGTTCTACGCGAAACGAAACGCTAGTGCACAGGTATACGCGAAACTCAATATGTACGTCAACGGAGGTTGAAGCACGTCACATACGACTGTCGAGGCGAGGCCTTTGAGAAGGAACGATGACGCAAATTTAACGACGACGCTAGATCCCTGTCAGCAGGAGAACTAACGATCAGGAAACGACAACTTGTCACGCGATCCTGCAACGACACGAATCACGCCAGGGAGAAGACTATTGTCTCCGCATCCCCCCTACCTAACTAATGACGAATACGCTATGTTCGACATTCCATGGTAATGTCACCTAACAATTGGTCGTTACACGAAACCCCAGGTAAAGTCCTCAAATTTCTATTATTGAAATTTCGACTCTCATATTTACTGAGTAGATTTTCGTATCTCTACTCCTCTTAATGGACATTGTGCCACAATCATTATTATTGACTTGTGAATTCGAATGACCCACATTATTGTAACTGTTGGCTTCTTTGTTATCAAGTCAACACATTTTCTTGAAAATTTCTCTTCTTTTCAAGTTACATACATGGTTTTTCGTTGTGACCATGCCGAAAGTTTTCTTGTCGATACATATACTTATTGTCGGATTACGCTAAAACCAAGTTCAATTGTTTGAACTTGTTCATTACACATATTCATTTCAGAACATAATATGATGTATTGGGAGCACCATATTCAAATTCGTATTAACAAGCGTTTCATTTGTTCCGAGTCGAGGTAAACTTGTTTGGTATTCGACTCCATTAAATTGTCTGTTGATTTCGACACCATGTGATGGTGATTTTCATTAGTTTGAAGCTTGCGCTAAACTCGTTTACGCGTCTCATGCACGGATTTAATTATTCATTTATTGATTCAGATTAAATCCGCTTTGATTTATCACATTACAACAGTCTTAATACAATTGTGTGTTAAGACAATGGTACACAAATTCATCTCATATTCCGGTGTACCTCATAACGGTTCTTTCAACATCGATCGAATGCTTTGCGACACTCATTGCTTCTTCATCTTCGATCGAAAACATTATTTCTTTGATGTTCAAATTTCAATTGAAAATTCCATGATGTCATTTGAAACAAACTTTCGGATTCACCTTATTACGCTTTCATTTGACTTCAAACACGGTGAATTTGTTTGATCACCGCTATTATTGAATTATTTCAATCACTACGACACTTTGTGGTGTCAGTACAAACTTGTAGCTTGGGCTAATCATGATTGAGCGTTTCATACAAAACACAGGTGATATTTGTTCGATCACCCCTATTATTGAATTGTTTCATTCAATACGACACCTTGTGGCGTCGGTATAACTTACAGCTTGTGCTGATCACGATCGAGCGTTTCATGCAAACTAGTACATTTGAGATTGTTGATTCTAAGTTCATCCAGTGGATGTTATTGCTTCTAGAACTCATTTACTTATTGTGAACGTGTATATGGAATTCGATTGGTCGAAGTTCCTGATCATTGTTGGATCCTTGTTAACTTAGTCGCACTGGTGACTGTATCATTACGTCTCGTTTCCTTTGACATCAATTACTGAGACACATTTCTTTTAAACCGTTGGGTTCTTATTGTTGAGGAATGTCATGATTCGAATAAGTCTTGTTTCGATTACGCGGTCATTCACTTTGTTATTATTCGGACTTACCTGCAAACAACACAATTCTGAGGAGATAACATAGTCTAAATTTCGAGGACGAAATTTCTGTAACAGGGGGAGAATGTGACAACCGGTGATTTACGGCTCCTAATTACGGAATTAATGGGCGATTAACGCAATAATGAATAGTATTTGAGACGCAGATTAACTTAATTAGGCCTTTGGAGTGCCTAGGAACGTCCGTCCGACTTTACAATGCGCGAACAGTGGTTTACAGAGAAACCTGTGAAACGTTAAACGGCAACGGATTGAAACCGAACAGAATACAGACAACGCCGACAAATATTAAATTTTACGAAATATTTTAGCTTCGTAATTGAATTTTAGTGACTATAGTCGAAACCGGATCGAAAAACGGATTAAAGACGGCAACGATACAATTTTTCGCGATTATTACCGTAATCGACGCACGGGCGTGCAAACAACGACTACCGACATTATTTTTACACGTTTTAACTCTGAAATATTATTTTACTAGGCTACGGTGACTTCGGTTTTAAAAACGCGTCTCGTAGGAATTATGGGCCACTTACACATGAGATGGGCTTGTGGGCCCTGGGCCCAAGGCCAAAACCCACAAGCCTAAACCTGCATAATAAAATAGATCTTATAAGATCTCTAAGATCTCTAAGAATCTCTACAAATCTATCCAAAATATTTACCAAATCTTTACAAATCCCACAAATCTACTAAAAATCTCAACAAGATCTCTTATAGATCTCTACAAAGATCTCTAACATCTTTATATAAGGAGCTATTGTGCAGACCATTTACACACACATCCTTAAATTCCCTCTCAACTCTCTAACCTCAATCTCTTTGCCTGCATATTATATACACACACAAACTAGACATCAGACTAAAAATACACACACAAACCCACATACCAAAGATCAGTTTCATCACACACACTCGATCTCTATCATCTCCCTCAATTCCGGTCGTCGGAATCAGGCGAACCTCCCCCCCCTCTATCCAAGGTGGTGGTTTCAAGGTCACGGTTCAGTTTCAAGCAGGTGGTGTGGGTTCGAGTTCAAATCCAGTACAGGTCAGGTCCAGTTCAGCTGGTTGTTCGAACGGTATGCAGTTTTGAGTTGGTTTCGGGTTTTATTCCGGGTTAAAATTTCGAGGTTCGATTCTGATTTGGTTCGAGTTATGGTTTCGTTTCATTGGGTTCAGATTTTATTCGGGTTTTCTGGTTCCCGATGCGGGTTCGGTCAAACCTAGTCATCACATTGGGTTGACTGGTCAAACCAAGTCAACAAGTCAGCGGGTACGGGTCCAAAGCAGTTATGGTCCGGGTTAAAACAGTCAAGGTCAGACGTGGCTTCGGGTTTCGATCAACGGTTCGGGTCAGATTTGGAAGTGTTTCGGGTCGACTCGGTCGGACCGAGTCAACTCGGGTCAACTCAGTCAACTCAGCGAGTTGACTCGGTCAGCTCGGCTTTCGACACAAGAAGATGGTAAAAAAATTAACGTCACGTTTATTTGGTTATTTTTAGTGTTAACTTTATGTGAACGAGCTCGAACCAACTTGAATATAGTTTACATCTTGATATATTAGACTAAGTAAATATATTACATTTGAATCTTGATTGAATTTTGACATATTAACGACACTTTAGTTGTCAGGGCCGTCCAAAAACAGAGGAAACTCTACCCGTTTTTCGAGAAAAATCCGTAAACACGACACGTATTATAGTTTCAAAAACGACACTTAATTGAATCCGAGTTTATAATATTTCAAACCTTGATATTTCCAAACACTTTTACAAATAAATATAATGTTATATTTATTTCGAACGTCGTTAACTCGTATCCTTTTATAAAATAAATATAGCTTATATAATTATTTCGAATATCAAACAACACGACTTTGTTGTATAAAATAAATATAGTTGTATATTTATTTCAAACACGCGAAATCTTTTATAAAATAAATATAACTTTTATATTTATTACAAAACGCCTAAACGGCATATACGTATATTTTTGGCAAATATACACAAAACGTGATATATATAATACAAGTTATTATATATTATTTTCATACGAAACGCGATATATGATACGAGTTTGTTATATGATATTTTCATAGAAATATTCTTTTATACACGTATGACTACTCGAGACGGCTAACACACCTACAACGATATATTTATATATTTTTATATAAATATTTATTCATTTTAAGTCTCTCGGAAACTAAGTCTTTTTCAAGACTTATTAAACTATTACCGACATTAGGCGGAACCTAACGGGTATAACTTAATCGTTACTATTAAGTTATTAACTTACAGTTGAATCGTTTGGTTAACGATTCGGTAGAGCTCGACGACACGTAATTTAGTTACTGTGTTTATTTAGAAACTTATTAGATATTCCGTGTTAGGAATATTGTAGAATGCACGCTAGCGAGTCTCGTATTGGAAACGACATCACGAAGTCGTAAATTAGCTAGCTTTGCACAGGAATATTCAGGTGAGTTCATAACCCCCACTTTGTACTGTTTTACATTTTTGTAAATGTTTTCGGGGTGGAAAGACATGCACGTTTTGCAAAAACATACAAGGTTTTGAACTAACGCAAAACTCGTATTTCTAAATCATATTACGAAGGGATTTCGGGGAACACAAATGAATTACGAAAGGTTTATACTAAACATACCGGTTTTTACAAAAACAAATGCTTATTTTCGAAATGTGAATGATATTTGGCCAGGGTGACCAGGAATCTGGTCAGGGTGACCAGGGATCTGGTCAGGGTGACCAGGGATTCGGTCAGGGTGACCAGGGATTTATTTTACACATGGTATGTTTAGCGTAAGGAGGGTTACTACCTAGATCACGTGAATGGATAGGCTATTATCGTAAGACCATTAATCCTTGTATAAGGACCGAGAGGCATGAGTGATAGATCTATCGGGTGTTACGAGCCCCACACATGGGCCAGCGTGCGGCTGCATGTGGTGACTATGTCGTTCCGCCAGAAGGACCGGTATAAAATACGCGTTACAGGTTTGAGTGCTTCCTAGTCCATGTCACTTATTAATGTATTAGCTACACATTAATCGATCTCTTTTTCCTTATTTGCTACATACCAGGGATTTTATACTTACTGAAACTTCTTGTTCATACAAATTTACTACCATGTTTTATACAAATTCAAAGCATTATGCGGGTATGGAGTCAAAGTCAGGGTGGGCATTGACGGTTATGCGAAAATTACAAATACAAGGCTTTACAAATACATGGTTTTATGAACATAACGTGTTACAAACACAACGTTTCCATATAACTTGGCAAGAAAATGATTTTTAAATTCATTTTCTCAATACTATTTCAAAAATCGGTTATTCCAAAGATTTATTTCAAATCTTTCACAATACCAAAGATTTATTTCAAACCTTTCACAACTCAAAAGATTTATTTCAAATCTTTTACAAACAAACTATGAACTCGCTCAACTTTATGTTGATTTTTCGCATGTTTCTTTCTCAGGTTGCATATCTAAGACATGGCACGGTTGGAATAGGAGAACCATGAAGAGTCGAGTACTTAGTGGCGTTCATTTTCTAAAAGACTTAGATGATTTGCTTCCGCTGTGCAATGAAGATACCAGTCCAGTCACGCCAATGCTCTGATAATTTCGGGGTGTGACAGATGGCTGCATCTCTTACTGGATTCTCTGCTGGCCTGTCTTCAATCACGGGTATGTTTTCATGTTTTCCATTATGCTTAAAACAGAACTGATCAACATGTGGTATCATAGCATATGTTGATTAATCAGTTCTGTTTTTATATCAATTAATTCTGGGATTGAAATCTGGAAAACAGAATTTTGAAAACTTAATAAAATTCATGGCTGGTTTCTAGTCTCATGTCCCGAAATCACTGTTTTCGAAAAAAAGATTGGTTAATTGTTCACTCGAAATCAAACAAACAGGTAACCTTGATGTCCGAAATCTGTATAAAACCTTAATTTTCAGGTTTCGGGTATCATGTTTTATTTTTTAGGGTTCATCATGTGTTCTTAGGAAAATTCGAAATTCTGTTATGTTTTGGAATACAATTTTGATTATTGAGTGTTTTTTCCTGTTTTGATCTGGTTTTCTCTTCTAAATATTTTCGAAAACTGTTAAAAGATAAACATATTATAATTTTCAAAATATTTGATAAAATTAGATCAACACTAAAATAGGAAATTATACCTCAAAATCCCTAAGAATTCAAACTTTCAGTTTTATTTCCACTAACAGCTGTTGATGAGCAGATTTGGAGAATAAGTTTCGAGATTAGGTGGTTTCGACTAAGGTTCCGACTGAGATTTCTACTCGAAATCTCACATAAATACGAGGACAATGAGATTGCGACTGAGATTTTGACTCGCAATCAGGTGGTTGTGACTCGAAACCCTATAATGAAGTCAAAATCTCATTAAGGCATCAATCTTCATTACTCGAAACCTCAGTTTCGAGTGAGGTTGCGACTGCCATTAATGACTCACAATCAGGTTGTTGCGTGTCACACCCCAACCGATGGCGGAAACATCGGGGCATGGCACTGAGCGAAACCGATTGTCCAAGAGAATCCACAACTACTATTAAATTACCATATATTTAACGTTCACGTCCCATACCATAAACATATAAAGTAAAAACAGTTATTACAGACATTGTTCTCAAAGACAAATAATTGTTCCGACAACTCAGGTTTATTTAATGTGGTTACTAGACTCCCTAGCTTGATTTCCAGCAAAAAGTAGCTAGCATCCTAATCAACCTGTCACATACGTTAAAATAAAGTCAATACACAGAGTGTAAAGGTGAGCATACAAGTTTAGTAGCATATAGTAGCGAAAAGCGATTTACGCATTACCAGCATGTAACACGTAGAAATGTGAAGCAAGTAAGCTATCGATAATGAAGTATGCAACCGACATGACTGCGAGTTTTAGAGTGCGCAAAACATTATCACCACTGTGACCATGTGAAGTAAAACCCTTAACAACCCTTGTCCACGACATGTGTTGAGTCCAAACTATAGTACTATCGTTGCTAAGGTGTCAAGCAAAGAAACACTGTGTAAACATAACATACAAGCATTCATCGAGTCACGTATAACATGCGAAAGTGGTTAGCGTTAAAAGTGTTTGCGTTGTGTGTTCGATGTGATTTGATATAGGTAACGTATGTAACACCCAAAGTGCGTTAAAAGAAAATGGGTTCGAGTATACTCAGAGAGCGTGTTTTGTAAATAAACATAGCCTTGGATTGAAGGGAGCGCTTAAGAGGTTAGCCTGAGTACAGAATGATAGTGTAAGCGTTGAACAGCATGTAAACAGTGCGTCGAGTGAGAGGAGTGATCGGATGGTGGTTCGATCGGATGACCGTCCGGACGGATGGTTATCCGGATGGATGACCATTCGGTCGGAGGGTCGTTCGATGGAACGAGTGTGTTTGTGAAATGTTTTGAACTTTGAAGTTTTCGTTGTAGCATTTTGAAAAGTGTGAAGTATTACTATATGTCAAGTCATCCGGTCGGATGGTCATCCGGACGGATGGCCGTTCGATCGGATGGTGATTTGAGTGAAAGCTAATATTCTTTGAAGTTTTTAAAAATTGTTTAAGTGTTGAAGTTACAAGTCACCTGGTCGAATAGCCGTTCGATCGGATGGTCGTCCGATCGGATGGCTATTCGATCGAGCAAATGTTTCGTTTGAAAATCTTGTAAAATCAGTTAAGTTGAAAAGTTTCGCGGTTTAACCGAGACGGCGTGACGACGTGTCAAACAACGGAAACAATACCAAGTCCAGCTCAGTCGTTCGGATGGGAATCACCCCGTTCGATCAGACTCAACTATTCAAGATGAAGTTTCATGTTCGACCCGTGAATCGGTCGTCTTCTCTGATAGGGATCCGTTCTCAGACCGATTCTCAACTAAAGTATGAGTAGAACACCGTACGAGTCTGGATTCCATCGATTTTTGAGTAAAAAGCGAGGAATGTTGAAGAAAAGTTTGAAAACAGTTGTTAAATGTTTAGATTTAGACGAAATAAGTGTAAAACATGTAGAAATCCTTTAAATCCGAACCGTTCTTGATGAAATGAGATCTTTCAACAGTGCTCCTCAGAACCTGTGAGGACGTCACCTTGGAATAGCTCGAACCAGGCGATTTCCATGGTGAAAATTAGTGATTTGATGGTGAAGATGATGAGAAAGTGTGTGTTTATGATGAAAGTACAAGATTTAGAGTGAAAATTTACAAGAATTGCGAGGAATCGAGAGAAAAGAGCTTAAGAATGCGTGGGTCGGAGAGAGCTGTCACATCAATGAACAGTTGATGTGACAGTGGGGTATTATAGGTGAAAGGGTGAAAGGCGGTGTAGGTTAAGTGGGTCAGATAGCCGTTCGATCGGACGGCTATCCGATCGGATGGTCATCCGGTTGGATGTCCATTCGATCGGTTGGTCGTTCGATCGGTTGGCTTGAGCGAGTTAGTTTTCTGACTTTCGTTTCATGCGTTGAGTGTTGCGTTAAAGCGAGTTACGAGTAAGCGATGCGATAGAGTTGCGATTGCGTTTGCGAATATCATCCCAAAGCATATATTAAGCATACATATAAGTAACACATAATAACATACACACATAGTACAATAACCATAACTGCGATTCGAATTGCGATGCGGTAGCGATGTGATAGCGTTTAGTAGAATAGCGTTTAGTTGTGTTTATCACATTGTTACTTCACATATTTATAAATCTTAGCTTAATATAGCGTTAATTAACACATATCGATTATCGAGTCTGCGAGTACAAGCAATAATTAAGCAAGAAATGTCAGATCTAATTAAGACCTGACGTTGACTTTGACTTGTACTTTGACTTTCCTTTGACCTTGACCTGGAAGTCGGGTTGTTACAGCCTCCCCTACTTTAGGGAATTTTGTCCCGAAATTAAGGCGCAGGCATAACGAAGAGGAGTGGATATTTAGCCTTCATATCACTCTCGAGTTCTAGGTGAACTCGGCGCCGCGTTTGCCTTCCCAGCGAACCATTACTATAGGAATGCGTGAGCGTCAGAGTTTCTTGGTCTCTCGGTCCATCATCTCGACTGGCTTTTCCACGAAATGTAATGTTTCGTCCACTTGTAAATCCGCAAGGGGAACATGTAAATTCTGGTTGGCTAGACACTTTTTGAGGTTCGAAACGTGGAAAGTCGGATGTACGTTGCTGAGTTCTTCCGATAATTCGAGTCGGTAGGCCACTTTGCCAATTCTTTCCAGAATCTTAAAGGGTCTAACATATCGAGGTGCTAGCTTTCCTTTCTTGCCGAATCGGACCACTCCCTTCCAAGGTGCAACCTTTAGGAGTACGTGATCACCAACGTCAAATTCAAGGGGCTGCGGAGTTTATCGGCGTAACTCTTTTGATGACTCCAAGCTTCAGGAGATTGTCTCGTATTTGGAGAATCTTGACAGTCGTTTCTTGCAATAACTCAGGAACGGTAATTTGCGCATCTCCGATCTCGTGCCATACAATAGGCGATCGACATTTTCTTCCATATAACGCCTCAAATGGTGTCATTTGAATGCTAGAGTGATAACTGTTGTTGTACGAGAATTCGAATAAGGTAAATGCGAATCCCAATTACCACCAAAATCTATAACGCACGAACGAAGCATGTCTTCAAGGGTACGAATCGTGCGCTCAGTCTGACCGTTGGTCTGGGATGGAAAGCAGTACTAAGATTGAGAGTAGTATCGAGAGCAGATTGAAAATTTTCCCAGAGACGCGAAGTAAATCGACCATCGCTGTTAGAGATGATGTCACGAGGTGTCCCATGTCGACAAATGACTTCGTCGGTATAGATTCGTGCTAATCGTTCAACCTTGTAGTCTTCCCGTATCGATAGAAACTGGGCGGATTTAGTAAAACGATCAACGATAACCCAAATGCTATCATGACCTGATGGTGTGCAGGGGAGTTTCGTAATGAAGTCCGTAGCTATACTCTCCCATTTTACACATGGGGATCTCGGGTTGTTCGAGTAAGCCAGAGGGTCGTTGATGTTCAGCCTTGACTTTCGTACAAGTCAAACATTTCGAAACATAGAGAGCGATATCCTTCTTCATTCCAGGCCACCAATACCTGGCATGCAGGTCCTCGTATATTTTGTCGGCACCTGAATGAATGGAATATCGAGATTTGTGGGCTTCATCTAGTAAAATCTCTCGGAGGTTGTTGCGATTGGGAATCCAAATTCGATCGAGGTAGTGAAAGATACCATTAGGCTTATTCACTAGTTGGTTTTCGGATCCTAGAATTCGTTCTTCATTCAAGGTGCGTTCGGCGAAACATGCATGTTGAGCATCGCGAATAAGAGCTTCGAGGTTGTGTTGGGCTTGAACATTGCGAACGCTATATAAATAGCTTCGCCGGCTAAGAGCATCGGCAACGGCATTTGCTTTGCCTAGGTGGTAGCGAATCTCACAGTCATATTCGTTGAGAAGCTCGACCCATCTAGGTTGGTGCATATTAAGTTCTTTCTGATTTAAGATGTGTTGTAGGCTCTTTGGTAGGTGAAGACCGTACACTTGGTACCATACATGTAGTGTCGCCAAATCTTTAATGCAAAAACAACTGCACCAAGTTCGAGATCGTGGGTTGTATAGTTCTTCTCGCGGAGTTTGAGCTGTGAAGATGCGTATGCGATAACCTTTTCCCATTGCATAAGAACACAACCAAGACCCAGGTTAGAGGCATCGCAATAAACTACAAAGTCGTCGTTTATGTCGGGTAGCGCAAGTACAGGAGCGTTGCAAAGCATATGCTTGAGAGTTTGAATGGCTTCCTCTTGTTCGGTTCCCCAAACAAAAGGCTTGTCTTTATGCGTCAGATAGGTGAGAGGGACTTCGATTTTAAATCAGCGATGAATCGGCGATAATAACCCGCCAATCCAAGAAAAGAACGAACTTCGGACGGGGTTTTGGGTGTAATCCAGCTCTTAACTGCTTCAATCTTCGCAGAATCGACGTGAATACCTTGACTATTAACAATGTGACCGAGAAATTGACCTCCTCAACCCAAAATTCACACTTAGAGAACTTGGCATAGAGGCGATTTCCTTGGAGTAGTTCGAGAACCAAACGGAGATGTTGCGCGTGTTTGGCTTTCGATTTCTAATAGATAAGGATATCATCGATAAACACGATGACAAAGCGGTCGAGAAAGGGTTTACACATGCGATTCATCAAATCCATTAAAACTGCAGGGGCGTTGGTAAGACCAAAGGGCATAACTACAAATTCGTAGTGGCCATAGCGGG
This sequence comes from Helianthus tuberosus, assembly GCA_030545235.1. Lineage (NCBI taxonomy): Eukaryota > Viridiplantae > Streptophyta > Magnoliopsida > Asterales > Asteraceae > Helianthus > Helianthus tuberosus. Next base: position 23,477 of record JARYGA010053621.1, read on the forward strand.
TTCGAAAAGCGGTTTTAGGAATATCTTCCTCCTGAGTTCGTAACTGATGATAAACAGAGCGTAAATCGATCTTGGAAAAACACATAGCGCCTTGCAATTGATCAAACAAATCATCGATTCGAGGTAAGGGATAACGATTCTTGATAGTCAGCTTATTGAGTTCCCTATAATCGATGCACATTCGGAACGATCTGTCCTTCTTTTTGACGAAAAGGACAGGTGCGCCCCAAGGAGACGTGCTAGGGCGTATGAAGCCTTTATCAAGAAATTCCTGGAGTTGACTGGAAAGTTCGGGCATTTCGGATGGAGCGAGATGATAAGGTGCTTTAGCGACAGGGTTAGCTCCAGGAATGAGGTCAATACGAAAATCGATATCACGAGACGGTGGTAGACCAGGTAAATCATCAGGAAAGACGTTAGGAAAACCACGAACCATGAGCACCTTTTCCATTGCCTTCTCTTTCTTTTCCTTATCCGCTACTACGATGTGTGCCAAGAAAGCCTTGTATTCCTTGCGGAGATACTTGCTTGCTTGGACGCACGACACGAGTTTCAGCTCCTTCGAAGATACTTCGCCATAGACACATAGTTGATCACCGTTTGAAAGAGAGAAACTGATCATCTTTTCAAAACAAACAATTTCAGCACGATTTTCACGAAGAAAATCCATGCCTACTATGATATCAAAACTACCAAGCTGCATTAGGATAAGATCGATCGGGAAAATGTGATGGTTGAGCTCAAGAGTACAATCACGTAGAACGGAACTAACAGTGACGGTTCTTCTAGTGGCAATTTCTACGTCGAACATCGTTGGGAGGTTAGTGCGTTTACGGTTTAGGAGCTTTTCAAATTCAAATGACACAAAACAGTTATCGGCTCCAGTATCAAATAAACACGAGGCATAAATACCATTTACGGGAAACATACCATTGACAACGTTGTTGTCAGCTTGGGCCTGGCGAGCGTTGATGTTGAAAGCTCGTCCAAGGGCTGCTTATTGCTGTTGTTGCTGTTGTTGATGTTGTGGTGGTTGTTGCGGCTCTTGTTTCACCACACAGTTCGGGCAGACATTTGTGAAATGATTAGGGTCACCACATGCATAGCAGGCTCGTGCATTAGCAGCGGGAGCATGAGCTGCTTGGTTTCCCTGGATAGCAAGAGGTTGAGCTGGCGGGGCTGGAACTTGAACAGCTTGAACTTGTTGACGAGGATCAGTGCGACAGTTCGCGGTAAAGTGTCTGTAGATGTTGCAGTGGACACAGAAACGGCAAGCTATCCTAGTTGGATGATGGTAAGTACACGTCGGGCAAAGAGGATGAGGACCAGTGTATGCACGCTTTCCAGGCGGTGCGTTGGTCACGGGAGCAACGACTTGACGATTCTGGTTCTGGTTCTGGTGGGTGGAGCGGGAACAACGTTGAGAGGAGCGACAGTGACATCACAGTTCTTGTTGTTACCCTTGCGTTTGCGTCCTTGACGTGATGACTTAGAAGCTTGAGGTGTGGTGGTTTCAGCAGTGGGAGTAGCGGTGACTTGATGGAGACTTTTGGTGGTGTTCTTGAAGTAACCAGCCAAAACTCGCTTATCATTAATCTCAGCAGCGAGCTGGAAGGTCTCCTCAATGGTAGTAGTCTTAGCTACTTGAACAAAATCTGCAACACAATTAGGTAAAGCACGAATGTATTTCTTGATTGTGATGTCGGGAGTTGAGACTTGGCCAGGACAGATGACACTGAGCCGCTTAAAGCGAGCAGTAAGACTAGCATTGTCGCCACCTTCTTGCTTGATATTCCAAAACTCGTTTTCCAGCTTCTGGAATTCAAGTGGGGGACATAATTCTTTTATCATGATTTCCTTCAGTTCCTCCCAAGAGAGTCCATAGGCTGCGTCGTTCCCATGCCTGTTGCGCTCTGCCGTCCACCAGTCCAGTGCCCTAGACTGGAAGACTCCAGTTGCGTTAACAGTGCGGAGGTTGTCTGGACTTCCGCTTTGACGAAGAGTGACATCAATCGAGTCAAACCATTGAAACATTGCGCTACCCATCTTCACCAGTGAAGTCTTTAGGACCACAAGCTTTAAATTACTTGAAGCTGAAAGGAGCTTTCGGAGAGTCGCTCTTAGATTCAACAGATGACTTGCTGCTAACCTCGTTGATCTCACTAACGATATGAGGTATGACCTTTGCCATTTCCTTGGCAATAAGAGAAGCAATGCGCTTGTCATTTCTGCTTCTCTGAGCGTTTCTACAAGTGTGAGAACCAAGGGAAGACATTGTCTGCAGCAGACATCCTCGTATGATTTTGATGATACGATCGAATTCTCGCCTTATACTTATTACTATTATTAGATAAAGCACAGGAACACGTCAGCACATAACACATAGGCACATAACCACATAGTTCACGTATGCACGTAATCACAAAAGCACGTAGGAGCACACAACCCATGCAAGCACGTATTTTGCACGTATTCACCTTCCTATTTTGCACGTATTCACCTACATATTTTTCATGTATTCACCTATCTTTCACAGCTGCGCAAGCGATCGAGAGTTGCGAGTAGCGATTGCGAGTAGCATAAGCAAGTAACATAGCATGTGAGGGTTCATAGATTATCCGCGATTTGTTAGCGTGTTGAGATATGTGTGCAGTGCGAGTTGTGCGTTCAATAAAAGCGAAGAGCGAAAAGCGTATAAGTCTCCAAAAATCGAAACACATAAATATTAAACACATAAAGCACATAAAATCGATAAAATCAGTGATTGCGAGATTAGAATTCAAAAATAGAGGGTGCCCTGGGTGTTAGGCATTGAGTACCCAAAGTGATTCGACTATTCTCAAAGGCTTCGAGTACACATTTTGACCAAAGGGACTGTGCTCTCGCAAAATCATGGTGAACGACACACATCCTTTCGACTACCACGTGACTCGCGTCATTGGAACCCATCAAGAATTTGGTGAGAGTTTTTGTAAAACCAAAATATAGAGCGGGATAAGTCATTAAGGTGCGGGTTTCCCCCTAACTTAACAACTTTATTCCTGGTTGTGTAATAACATCACGAGATAGATAGGGAGAATTTCGTCGAGGTATGAATTTCACACCTGACTCAACGTAAATTCTCGTGTTTAATAATAAAAATGCGTATCGAGTGAGCGGTTTCTTCGAGAGTTCTTGGTTGTCAGACCTATTCTCGATAAAATCGCTCTTTTGTGTTATGCGATCGTTTTCGAAAATCGTGTGTGTTGTGCATGCCTTAGGAAAGGCAGTAGTGTTCAGCCTTGGGAAAGGCCGATAGAGTGTAGAATGTTCGCGAGTTCGAGAGAGAGTACGGAAATAGGCTCGTGCAGAACCCCTACTGGGTTCGCACAAGGCGGTCTGTTGGTACATAGACTATAGACTAGGTCAGTTCTAAGACATCGACCCGGACTAGGTCGAGTCTTGCCTAATTCCCTATAGTTATGGCTCTGATACCAATCTGTCACACCCCAACCGATGGCGGAAACATCGGGGTGTGGCACTGAGCGAAACAGATTGTCCAAGAGAATCCATAACAACTATTAAATTACCATATATTTAACATTCACGTCCCATACCATAAACATATAAAGTAAAAACAGTTATTATAGACATTGTTCTCAAAGACAAATAATTGTTCCGACAACTCAGGTTTATTTAATGTGGTTACTAGACTCCCTAGCTTGATTTCTAGCGAAAAGTAGCTAGCATCCTAATCAACCTGTCACATACGTTAAAATAAAGTCAATACACAGAGTGTAAAGGTGAGCATACAAGTTTAGTAGCATATAGTAGCGAAAAGCGATTTACACATAACCAGCATGTAACACGTAGAAATGTGAAGCAAGTAAGCTATCGACAATGAAGTATGCAACCGACATGACTGCGAGTTGTAGAATGCGCAACACATTATCACCACTGTGACCATGTGAAGTAAAACCCTTAACAACCCCTGTCCACGACAGGTGCTGAGTCCAAACTATAGTACTATCGTTGCTAAGGTGTCAGGCAAACAAACACTGTGTAAACATAACATACAAGCATGCATCGAGTCACGTATAACATGCGAGAGCGGTTAGGGTTAAAAGTGTTTGCGTTGTGTGTTCGATGTGATTTGATATAGGTAACGTATGTAACACCCAAAGTGCATTAAAAGAATATGGGTTCAAGTATACTCACAGAGCATGTTTAGTAAATAAACACAGCCTTGGATTGAAGGGAGCGCTTGAGAGGTTAGCCTGAGTACAGAACGATAGAGTAAGCGTTGAACAACGTGTAAACAGTGCGTCGAGTGAGAGGAGTGATCGGATTGTGGTTCGATCGGATGACCGTCCAGACGGATTACCATTCGGTCGGAGGGTCGTTCGATGAAACGAGTGTGTTTGTGAAACGTTTTGAACTTTGAAGTTTTCGTTGTAGCATTTTGAAAAGTGTGAAGTATTTCTATATGTCAAGTCATCCGGTCGGATGGTCATCCGGACGGATGGCCGTTCGATCGGATGGCGATTCGAGTGAAAGCTGATATTCTTTGAAGTTTTGAAAAATTGCTTAAGTGTTGAAGTTTGAAGTCACCAGGTCGAATAGCCGTTCGATCGGATGGTCGTCCGATCGGATGGGTATTCGATTGAGCAACTGTTTCGTTTGAAAATCTTGTAAAATCAGTTAAGTTGAAAAGTTTCGCGGTTTAACCAAGACGGCGTGACGACATGTCAAACAACGGAAACCGTACCAAGTCCAGCTCAGTCGATCGGATGGGAATCACCCCGTTCGATCAGACTCAACTGTTCAAGACGAAGTTTCATGTTCAACCCGTGAATCGGTCGTCTTCTCCGATGGGGATCCTTTCTCAGACCAATTCTCAACTAGAGTATGAGTAGAACACCGTACGAGTCTGGATTCCATCGATTTTTGAGTAAAAAGCGAGGAATGTTGAAGAAAAGTTTGAAAACAGTTGTTAAATGTTTAGATTTAGACGAAATCAGTGTAAAACATGTAGAAATCCTTTAGATCCGAACCGTTTTTGATGAGATGAGATCATTCAACAGTGTTCCTCAGAACCTGTGATGACGTCACCTTGGAACAATTCGAACCAGGCGATTTCCATGGTGAAAATTAGTGATTTGATGGTGAAGATGATGAGAAAATGTGTGTTTATGATGAAAGTACAAGATTTAGAGTGAAAACTTACAAGAATCGCCAGGAATCGAGATAAAAGAGCTTGAGAGTGCGTGGGTCGGACAGATCTGTCACATCAATGAACAGTTTTTGTGATAGTGGGGTATTTATAGGTGAAAGGGTGAAAGGCGGTGTAGGTTAAGTGGGTCGGATAGCCGTTCGATCGGACGACCATCCGATCGGATGGTCATCCGGTTGGATTACCATTCGATCGGTTGGCTTGACCGAGCTAGTTTTCTGACTTTCGTTTCATGCGTTGAGCGTTACGTTAAGTGAGTTGCGAGTAAGCGATGCGATAGAGTTGCGATTGCGTTTGCGAATATCATCCCAAAGCATATATTAAGCATACACACAAGTAACACATAATAACATACAAACAAAGTACAATTACCATAACTCGATTCGAATTGCGATGCGGTAGCGATGTGATAGCGTTTAGTAGAATAGCGTTTAGTTGCGTTTATCACATTGTTACTTCACATATTTATAAATCGTAGCTTAATATAGCGTTAATTAACACATATCGATTATCGAGTCTGCGAGTACAAGCAATAATTATGCAAGAAATGTCAGATCTAATCAATACCTGACGTTGACTTTGACTTGGACTTGGACTTATACTTTGACTTTCCTTTGACCTTGACCCGGAAAGTCGGGTTGTTACAGCTTCCCCTAGTTTAGGGAATTTCGTCCCAAAATTAAGGAGCAGGCGTAACGAAGAGGTGTGGATATTTAGCCTTCATATCACTCTCGAGTTCCAAAGTGAACTCGGCGCCTTACTATAGGAATGCGTGAGCGTCAGAGTTTTTGGTCTCTCGGTCCACGATCTCGACTGGCTTTTCCACGAAGTGTAATGTTTCGTCCACTTGTAAATCCTCAAGGGGAACATGTAAATTCTACTCGGCTAGACACTTTTTGAGGTTCGAAACGTGGAAAGTCGGATGTACGTTGCTGAGTTCTTCTGGTAATTCGAGTCGGTAGGCCACTTTGCCAATTCTTTCCTGAATCTTAAAGGGTCCAACGTATCGAGGCGCAAGCTTTCCTTTCTTGCTGAATGAGAACACTCCCTTCCAAGGTGCAACCTTTAGGAGTACGTGATCACCAACGTCAAATTCAAGGGGCTTGCGGCGTTTATCGGCGTAACTCTTTTGACGACTCCGAGCTTCAGGAGATTGTCTCGTATTTGGAGGATCTTGTCAGTCGTTTCTTGTAATAACTCAGGAACGGTAATTTGCGCATCTCCGATCTCGTGCCATACAATAGGCGATCGAAATTTTCTTCTATATAATGCCTCAAATTGTGCCATTTGAATGCTAGAGTGATAACTGTTGTTGTACGAGAATTCGACTAAAGGTAAATGCGAATCCCAATTACCACCAAAATCTATAACGCACGAACGAAGCATGTCTTCAAGGGTGCGAATCGTGCGCTCAGTCTGACCGTCAGTCTGGGGATGGAAAGCAGTACTAAGATTGAGAGTAGTACCGAGAGCAGATTGGAAAGTTTCCCAGAGACGCGAAGTAAATCGACCATCGCGGTAAGAGATGATTTCATGATGTGTCCCATATCGACAAATGACTTCGTTGGTATAGATTCGTGCTAATCGTTCAACCTTGTAGTCTTCCCGTATCGGCAGAAAGTGGGTGGATTTAGTAAGACGATCAACGATAACCCAAATGCTATCGTGACCTGATGGCGTGCGAGGGAGTTTCGTAATGAAGTCCATGGCTATACTCTCCCATTTCCACCTGGGGATCTCGGGTTTTTCGAGTAAGCCAGAGGGTCGTTGATGTTCAGCCTTGACTTTCGAACAAGTCAGACATTTTGAAACATAGAGAGCGATATCCTTCTTCATTCCATGCCACCAATACATGGCACGTAGGTCCTGGTACATTTTGTCGGCACCCGGATGAATGGAATATCGAGATTTGTGAGCATCATCTAGTAAAATCTCTCGGAGGTTGTTGTGATTGGGAATCCAAATTCAATCAAGGTAGTGAAAGATACCATTAGGGTTATTCACTAGTTGGTTTTCGGATCCTAGAATTCATTCTTCCTTCAAGGTGCGTTTGGATAAACAGACATGTTGAGCATCGCGAATAAGAGCTTCGAGGTTGTGTTGGGCGTGGACATTGTGAACGCTATGTAAATAGCTTCGTCGGCAACGACATTTGCCTTGCCTGGGTGGTTGCGAATCTCACAGTCATAGTCGTTGAGAAGCTCGACCCATCTGCGGTGGCACATATTAAGTTCTTTCTGATTTAAGATGTGTTGTAGGCTCTTGTGGTCGGTGAAGACCGTACACTTTGTACCATATAGGTAGTGTCGCCAAATCTTCAATGCAAAACCAACTGCACCAAGTTCGAGATCGTGGGTTGTATAATTCTTCTCGTGGACTTTGAGCTGTTGAGATGCGTACGTGATAACCTTGTCCCGTTGCATAAGAACACAACCAAGACCTAGGTTAGAGGCATCGCAATAGACTATAAAGTCGTCGTTTTCGTCGGGTAGCGCAAGTACAGGAGCGTTGCAAAGCATACGCTTGAGATCTCACTCGATAGTACAGGAGCGTTGCAAGGCATCGCAATAGACTACAAAGTCGTCGTTTACTTGAAATCTCACTCGATATCTCACTCGAAATCTCTAGTTGAGTCGAGATCACATAACGAAGCCAAGATCTGATAATTGAGTCGAGATCTCACTCGAAATCTTAGGCTGAACTCGAAATCTCACTCGAAATCTCATTACTTTATTGAGTTGTTAGTGTGAACTAAAAATTAGCTATTAAATAATTGGTTTTTGTAAATACTTAGTCAATTAATCAGAATCAGATAATGTTTTACAAAACCAAATTGGTTTAACTTGAATGAGCTTCTGATGTACGATTTCTGGCCAAAGCTGATTTGATACATCTATTTATCGTTCAAGTATCACGAAAGCTATGTTAGGTGTGCATTACAAACGTGAATGTCTTAATATCTAGCCAAAGCTGATTTAATTCATTCATATATAGCATATTTAACAAGTGCATAACTAAAGTGATTGTCTCATTTCTGGCCAAAGCTGATTTGTCACAATCACTTTGCACACATGCTTAAATGATTACACTTCTGACCAAAGCTGATTTGTCTTCGTTTAAGTAGTATTTTAACTAAGTCTATTATTTTGATGTTAGGAATAGACAATATCACAGCTTCATAATTAAAATGGTCATTATTTGTGCCTGCCGTAGTATTACATGCCCTTAGATCAAATTAGGAATTCTTGAGTAGTATCATAATTTACTCTTCTTATTTCCACTATCAGCACCCAATTGTGGGATTCCACCTTTGACTGGTGATAACTTTGCTGCATGGAAGGACTATCTCATGCTTACGCTTGGATTACTGGACTTCGATTATGCTCTGAGAGAGAATAAGCCAGCGGACCTTACTCCTCAAAGTACTGCTGCTGAGCAGTTGACTCATGAAAAGTGGACTAGGTGTAACCGCATGTCTCTCATGTTTATGAATCAGTCCATAAGCAATGCAATCAGAGGACCCATTCCTGATTCTGAAGATGCTAAAACCTACATGGCTTCTGTGGAGATGTAATTCAAGGGTACATCTAAAGCACACGCCAGTACTCTTATCCTCAAGCTGGTGATAAATTAGTATGATGGGAGGAGCGACATTCGCGAACACATCATGATGATGAATGACATGGCCAATAAGCTGAAGGGGCTAGAAATGCAAATTGGTGATGGTTTCCTCGTTCATTTCATCATTACTTCGCTTCTTTCGTCCTTTGAAGCATTCAAGATCAATTACAACACTCAGAAGGACAAATGGACGATAAGTGAGCTGGTCACTATGTGCGTACAGGAGGATGAGCCTATGAAGATGGATCGCACTACAGATGTTGCTAACTTCACCACCTCCAACTATAAGAAGAGGAAGAACAATTATCAAAGAAAGGATGCTTCTGTAATAACCCGACTTTCAAAGTCAAGTCAAAGGAAGAAAAGATTGCTAATTGGAATCTGTTACTCCTTGCTTAATTATTGATTGTACTATTTGACTGATAATCAATACTCTAAATTAAGTTACTTTAGTTGTATTATGTGGAGTATATGCTAATAAATCGCAGTTTAATCGTTAGTCGACACATCGCTAATCGCATCGCTATCGCGTCGCAACTCGAATAACAGGTTATGTATATTGTTTTATGTGTGAGTGCTATTATCTGTTACTTGTGCATGTTTATATTTGTATGTATGGAGATTAATCGCAAAAGCAATCGCAACTCTATCACAACGCAATCTCATCGCGAACTCGAGATTTAAGGATTATTTTTATGATATTTAGTAGTTAGGTTAATTGTGTAACTGATGGGAAACACTATCGCATCGCTCACTCGCAATACATCGCACCGCTCAACGCACGAAACGAAACGTCGAAAACCAACTCACCAAACCCATCCGATCGAATGACCATTCGATCGAATGGTCATCTGTCCGGATGACCATCTGATCGAACCGCCCTTCGTTCGCCTGCTACACCACCTCTTCTCCTCTCTTGCCTATAAATAGCATCTGTCACATCACTGTTTATGTGATGTGATAGCTCCTCCACCGACCAGCACGTTCTAGCCCTCTTTTCTCTTGACTTCTCGCGGTTCTTGTAAGTTTTCAACCCAAATCTTGTACTTCTATCATCTACACACACTTTTCCATCATTTTCATCATCAAATCATAACTTTTCAGCATGAAATCGGTGGATTTGGGGTGTTCTAGGGTGACTTCATTCCACCAAGAACAACTCAGATCTAAGAGATTTCAACATGATTAAACACTAATTTCACCTAAATCTAAACATTTTCAAACCGATTTAAGTTTCTTTCAACTTTTTTACCCCCTTGCATCTAAAACCGATAGAATTTGAGCTTGTTCAGGCCTCTACTCACTCTCTAGTAAAGTGTCGGTCCAAGAACGGATTTCTATCAAAGAGACAACCGATTCACAGGTTGAACATGAATGACCGTTAAGAACAGTTAGCTGATCGGACGGGGTGATTCCCATCTGATCGGGTGACTTGGGCTCGATAGGGTTCTGTTGTTTGACTCTTTGTTATGTCGTCTCGGTGCAATCGCAAACTTTCCAAACTTAGCAAATTTTTACTAGTTCTCAAACGAACAGTTTACTGAACAGATCACCATTCGATCGAATGGCAATCCGATCGGATGACCTATGGTGTTCAACACTTAACAATTTCAAAACCAAACTCAAACATAACCCTCCACACGGATCACCATCCGAGCGGATGGCCATCCGTCCGGATGACCGTCCGACCGGACGACCTGAATGGTAGGAATACTCCTTGTTTTATAAAATGCTACAATAAAAACTTCAAAGTCACATCATACACAAACACATCCATCCCAAACGATTGACAGTCTGACCGAATGGCTATCCGACCTGGTGACCATCCGTCCAGATTGTCATCCGATCGGATGACCCTTCGTCACTCAGTCACTCGCACCGTTTAGCGCACCGCTCATCGCTTATGCCATCGTTCTGTAATCAGGTTTACTCTAGCACTCCCTTCAATCGAATCATAGATTGTGTTTAGTAGCTACCATCTCTGTGAGTATACTCGATCCCTTTTTGCTTTAAGCACTTTTGGGTGTTACATACGTTACTTATATCAAATCACATCAAACACACAACGCAAACACACTTTTATACGCTAACCGTTCTTCATGTTATACGTGTTACTCGATGAATGCTAGTATGTTATGTTTACACAGTGATTGTTACCTGACACCTTAGCAACGATAGTACTATAGTTTGGACTCAGCACCTGTCGTGGACAGGGGTTGTTAAGGGCTTTTCTTCACGTGTCACAGTGGTGATATGTGTTGCGCATTCTACAACTCGCAGTCACGTCTGTGCATATTTCATTGTCGATAACCTACTTGCTTCGCATTATACATGTTACATGCTGGTTATGCGTAAACTCGCTTTCGCTATCTATTGTACTATTAAACTTGTATGCTCACCTTTACACTATGTGTATTGACCTCTATTTTAACGTATGTGACAGGTGTTTGAGATGCTAGGATGCTTGCTATGTGGAATCAAGTTAGGAAGAGTCTAGAAACAAACAATTTAAATTTTGAGTTGTCGAAACAATTTATTTACCTTTGAGATACAATGTCTGTAATAATTATTTTGCTAGATATATTATGGTATGGGACATGATGTTAAATATTTGGTAATATTAGTTGTTATGGATTTCTCTTGGACAATCTGTTTCGCTCAGTGCCGCACCCCCGATGTTTCCGCCATCGGTTGGGGTGTGACTTAGTATCAGAGCCATAACTATAGGGAATTAGGCAAGACTCGACCTAGTCCAGGTCTATGTCTTAGAAACGACCTAGTCTATAGTCTAAGTACTAACAGAGCGACTTGTGCAGACCTAGTAGGGGTTTTGTACGAGCTTACTTGATACTCTCACTTGAACTTGCTGTACACTACACTCTTGCGCGAACATCTCGTACTACAAGTCCGCGGAAGATCAGCTTTTCCTAAGGCTGGCTACACACACAAACGGATGATCTGGTTGAGATTTGGTGTGAAAACCGCAAACTCTCGACCAAATCGCTCGTTCGACACGCATTTTACTATCAACACGAGAATTTGAGTTGAATCAGGAGTGAAATCCATTCTTCAACGCGATTCTCCCTATCTATCTCGTGATTTTATCACATAAACAGGAATGTAGCCTCTAAGTTAGGGGTGAAACCCGAATCTTGATGACTTATTCCGCTCTATGTTTTAGTTTTGCAAAAAACTCCCACCAAAGTCTTGATGGATTCCAACAACTTGAGTTGCGTGAAAAGCCGAAAGGATGCGTGCCATTCACCGTATGCCGGTGATAAAGCACAGTCTATTAGGCCAAAAGGACTTCGAGTACATCCCAGAGAATAGTCGAATCACTTTGGGTAGTCGACGTCTATCAGCCGAGACAATCTCTTTTCGATTTTTATGTATTTCAATTCTGAATTTCGCCGCCGCTGACTCTGTAATTTATGGCTTTCATGTGGGTTTTATGTGATTTATGTGGTGTTATATGTTTACGTGTCTCGATTTTTGGTGATTTATACGATTTTCGCTGTTCGCTTTGATCAACACACACAACCTGCACTACACAACGCCAACAAATTGCTTATGTCACTCGCAATCGCTACTCGCACTCACAACTCTCGATCCCTTATGTGGCTTTGAAAGATAGGTGAATACGTGCAAAATATGTAGGTGAATACATGCAAAATATAGTGGAATACGTGCTTCCGTGCTTACGTAGGATTACGCGTTCATGTGCTTACGTGCCTATGTGAATTATGTGCCTACGTGATTATGTGCCTTTGTGCTGTATGATTAGACGTGTTCCTGTGCTTTATATAAAGTAGCTTTTGGAGAAATCGCTAGACTATACTAGGGTAAATTGAAATTATGTTTGAGTCCTGTGATGATGTCTGTTGCAGACAATGTCGTCATTCGGATCTCACACTGCTCGCTCCGTTCTTCGTAACCATGAGGACAAACGCATCGCTGCACTAGTCGCAAAGCAGATGGCTAAGCTCATTCCGCAAATTGTCAGCGAGCTTAATGAAAACGCTAGCAAGTCCTCTGAGGAATCAAGGACTGACTCACCTAAAGGTACTTTTAGCTTCAAGCAGTTTAAAGCCTGCGGTCCCAAAGAATTCACCGGAGAAGACGGGCCTATGACCATGTTTCAATGGTTCGATTCAATTGAAGTCACCCTGCGCCAAAGCGGTTGTCTCCAAAACCTTCGCACTGTTAATGCCACTGGCGTTTTCCAGTCCAGGGCTCTGGACTGGTGGACTGCCGGGAGAAACAAGCAAGGGAATGATGCAGCCTATGGGCTTACGTGGGATGAGTTGAAGGACATCATGATGAAGGAGTTCTGCCCTCCCCACGAGCGTCAGAAGCTAGAGGACGAGTTTTGGCACATCAAACAAGAGGGTGGCGACAACGCTGGTTTAACTACCCACTTTAAGCAGCTGAGTATCATTTGTCCGGGCCAAGTTACCACACCCGAGATTACCATCAAGAAATACATCCGTGCTTTACCGGATTGTGTTGCTGACTTTGTGCAAGCCGCCAAGACAACAACTATCGAAGAGACTTACCTACTCGCTGCCGAGATCAATGACAAGCGAGTTAGGGTTGGTTACTTTGATAAAACCGCCAAAAGTCTTCACCAAGTTACCGCTGCTCCCACCACTGAAACCGCCACACCGCAAGCCTCCAAGTCTTCCCGCCGCAAACGCAAGAACAACAACTCCAGCAACAAGAACTGTGCACTAACCGCCGCTCCACTCCAAGCTATACCCGCTCAACCACAACCTCAGAACCACCAAGTAGCGGCGCCAGTGACCAAAGCACCGCCGGCAAAGCGTGCATATACTGGTCCACACCCGCTCTGCCCTACTTGTACTTATCATCACCCGGTTGGAATTGCATGCCGGTTTTGTGTTCACTACAACCTGTACGGCCACTTCACAGCTAACTGCCGTACCTGTCCTCGCCAAGCTCTATCCCTAGTTCAAGCTCCTGCTCTACCCACTCCTCAGGGTCAACAAGCAGCTCCTGCTCCCGCAAGAGCCTGCTTTGCGTGTGGTGATCCCAATCACTTCGCAAATGTCTACCCAAACAGAGTGGTTAAGCAAGAGCCATAGCAGCAGCAGCCAGCACTGCAACAATACCAACAGCAGCAGCAGCCAGCTCAACAAGCAGCCCGTGGGCAAGTCTTCAACATCAACGCCCGTCAGGCTCAGGCAGACAACAACGTGGTTAATGGTACGTTTCTCGTAAATGGTATTTATGCTTTGTGTTTGTTTGATACTGGAGCCGATAACTGGTTTTTATCGTTCAAATTCGGAATGCTCCTAAATCGTAAACGCGTTAACCTCCCATCAACATTCGACGTAGAAGTTGCCACTTGTTGGGATTGAACCCTTCAAAGGAATAGTTGATAAAGCCAAAACTGGATCAGATCAGTGGATTCACAATAAGCAGTTGTGTGCAACTGTTTTTTCCCCTTGAATGTGGCCTAACATCTGATGACCTCTATCTACTATCCTGCTACAACAACTGCAGATCTTCAACAACTGATGAGACTTAAAGACTGTTGGAGATGAAACACTGATGCTCAATCTTCTGTCATGGTTCAAGTACTGCTGAAGACACAAAGCACTGCTAGGAGTATAACAGTGGAAATAGAAGCAACAATTTAGTCTATCCTTTGTATTCATTGTAATCAGTAGTTTGTAATAGCAGTAGTTGTATAGATCAGTGGTTACAGGTTATTAGGAGGTTAGATGACACTTTCATGGTGACGTTAGCAAAGATGCCACAGTGGTTTGTTCTGTACTATAAATAGAACAGTACCCTGTACTGTTCTATTAGCTCTCTTCTTCCACAAGTCATTCTGTACGAACAAACCATCTGTGAGCTCAGGCTGAGGGGGAGATTGTATGCATGCATGCATTATTATTGAAGATTGTAATAAATATAATCATTTGATTTCATGTTAAACATGTTTGCTTAAAACAATTCTCTCTTTGATTATGTTGAAAGTTTGTTCCATTTTATTTCCGCTGCACTTAATCATAATTCATCTTCATTATATTCAAACAAGCACAATCTTATCAAACTCAGATCCTAATAATTGGTATCAGAGCTTGGACAGTCAAACTTGATCTAACCATCATTTTGACGTAAAAAGTTCAGCTCAAAATTGTTGATACTTTTAATTGTTCGTTTTGTTGAAAAACAGAGTAAGGTTTAATCACGAGCAAAGTTGATTAATCAGTGCCTGTAAAACAACCAGAATGACGTCACAATCACAGGATGTCAATAACAACATTGGTTCTCTCTTCAAACCACCGATGTTGAAGAGAAATGAATACAAAATCTGGGAGCGAAGGATGGGTCACATCTTAGCTCAGCAGAATACCGAATGTTGGAAGTCGATTATCTTTGGTCCACATGTTCCAATGGTGCCAAGTGCTGAGGATCCAAAAGTTTTTGAACCTAAGAAAATTGAGAATTATACTGAACATGATTTTCAGAAAAATGAACTGGATGCCAAAGCATTAGCTGTAACAGGCCTAATGAGAAAAAATGAACATGATTTTTGAACCTAAGACAGGCCTACTACCAAATGAGATTTATGCTGGACTGTTACACTGTAATAGTGCCAAGGAATTGTGTGATGCACTTAAGGAACAATTTGGGGGGACTGAAGAAGTAATTGAACATAACAGGGAAATTTTGAACCAACAGTATGAAACCTTTTGTCACATTGAGGGTGAAACATTAACACAACAGTTTGAGCGATTTAGTTGTCTCATAAGTGAACTTAAGCTTGTTAAAACTGAATTTCCTAAATCAACTGTAAACAACAGGTTTTTAAGGTCACTTCCTGAAAAATGGGACACAATTGCTTTTGTAACCAGAAACTCTGTTGAGTTCAAAGATCTGACCCTGACCCAACTTCATGGTAGACTCCTGACCTATGAAAGGGAGTTAAACTAGAAAAAGAAGTTACAAGAGTCTAGAAAAGTTGTAGATGATTATTCATTTGGCAGCACAACTCTTTTGGGTCAAGAAGAATCTGGTAGTAGTAAGGATCAGAGTTATGATCATTATATTGACATAACTGCTAGTGGAGCCTTTAACAACTCTGATTCTTACTCAAATAACTATGTCTTCACAGCTAGTAGTGCAAACCAGAATTCTGACAATCTGTGCTTCGAACTCAATGATTTGCAGCATTTTGATCCAACTGACTTAAGGGAAATGGAAATTTTGCACCAACTTGCACTGCTGAGTGTTAGAACCAACATGTTTTACAAAAGGACAAGGAGAAAATTTCCAGGGTTACATGGGAACCTAAAAGTGGGGCTAGATAAGTCAAAGATTAAATTCTATAAGTGTAATAGGTTAGGTCATTTTGCTAGGCAGTGCAGGAGTCAAACCAATGGACCAATTATTACACATCCTAGCTCAAACCCTAGACCACAAAATAACCAAAACACTGTGCATTATGCCCAATATGCCCCTGCTGCTCATGTAAATACTGCTAACTATGCACATCCTGCAACCCCTGTTCCCGTGCACTATGTTCAAACCACTGTTCCTCAGATACAGTATGTCCAGGCCCCTGCTCCTCAGGTTCAAGTGTGTTAGTGCATATGTCTGTCGACTTCGTCTTATATCAAGTCTTGTAAATAGAATGATAGATCAGGGCACGAAATATGAGAAACAAGTAGAAGGAAGCCATTTCGCACGAAATGGATGTGTGGCCATTTTACACGAAATGGCACTTGCCATTTCGTGTGAAGCCCATCTCGTGCGGAATGGATCCTCTATAAATAGCTGCCTTGCCATTTCGTTTGAAACAGTTCCGGATTCCAGAGCCGAAGTGCTGCTGACGTATCATTTGATCTGTAATCGTGTTATATCAATAAACAAGAGAATTAGAGTGTAAATCAAGCTGATTCAAAGTCGATACGTTTGTTTCCGCCTCTCGTATTCGAAAGCCTCCAAAGCTTATGTACATCGAGGATTTTAAAGGATGGCAAAACCGTTTTGAAAACTGGGTGCAAGCTTATAAGTTTGATGCATGGTGTTCGTTAGATGTAGATTACGTTAAACCAAAAGATGAACGTGGGATTGAAAAAGCTTTAAGTGACTATTCAGCGGTTGAAAAATTGAAATACACCAGTGAAAAAATGATGATTAGTCTTCTTCAACAATCAGTAAAAGAAGATATTTTCGTGTTGCTTCAACATGAGGAAACTGCTAGATCAATTTGGTTGGCATTGATTAACAAGTTTAAGGGAAATGCTGATATGATAAAAAAATAAATGTGCATTACTAAAGAAATCATTTGATATGTTTACAGCGTTTGAAGGTGAATCAACAAAAACGACTATCGATAGATATTGTCATCTTGTCCAAGAAAGGAGAAGGTTGGAAATCAAGAAAGAAGATGATGAATGGGTTGATAAGCTATCTGATGCACTACCACAGCATAAATGGGGAACATATTTGTTGATTTTGAAACATATGAGAAAATCTGAAAGTATGAATTTGAGTAAGTTCATTCAGAAGATTGAAGAACATGAATTGGATATTCAGAAAACTGCTATCATGAATAATCCAAATGCTCAACAGGATGTTAGTCTATACTACAGAGGAAGCAAATTTGAGACTGCTCCGAGTTCGAAGATTAAGACTGCTTTCAGTGCTGATGGTTCTTCTGGAACAAAAGTTAGCACTACAACTCAGAGTGGTGGATATTCGTCATCATATTCAAGTTTTGATCCGAATTTCACAACACCAAGTCCTCAACGACAGAGTTCAACAAATTTGCAATGCAATGTTACATTGAATATTCAAAATGGTCAAAATCTCTCTCCAGAAGTAGCTAAGCAACACATGGCATCACTTGTTACCATGTTAGAGTCGTATGAAAGCTTAGTTGCTGGACGAATTGGAAATCCGATGCTCACCAAAGAGGATTATGACCAGATTGATGCTAAAGAACTTGAGTTGATGGACATAAAGTGGTGTTTGACAAGTGCTGTAAGAAGAGCAGAAAAATTTACACAAATCACCGGTAGAGATGATCTTCGTGATGTTGCTACATCTCCGTTAGGGTTTGACAAATCAAAGGCTACTTGTTTTCGTTGCAGAGAAAAGGGATATTTTAAACGAGAATGCACAAACAGGGAAGCAACCGGAAGACAAGATCCGTTTAGAAACAATGATTATCATAGAAAATCAATTTATCATCAGGTGGCTCAAAAATCTTCATCATCCCGTGCTATTGAAGATAAGAAGAAAGCTTATCTTGTAAATCAAGATGATGGAAGATTGGCAGAGGGATTTAGCTGGGATAAATACATTCCAGATAAAGAATACTTAGAAAAATCAGCTTTTGTTGCTCAAATTTTGGAAGAAGAGTCAGTCAAATCTAAACCGAAAAGAACACCGATTTTATAAGGAATTAGGATGTGATGCAGACACTAATGATGAAGAAGAGTATATCAATAAAGCTAGAAAAGGTCTGGATACTTATAGTTTTAATTTGTTTTTTGCAGATAAGATCGAGATGTTGAATAAGAAAAAGGATGCTAGACTGAAGAAAGAAATGGAAGCAAGAAAGGTGGTTGAAAAAGAAATTGAAGCAAGAAAAGTTGCTGAAAAAAATTCGACAGAGAAAGTCGAAGATGAAGAATGTGAAATAAAAATAGAATTTGATGAAGAACCAGTAAATGAAAAGGTGATTGAAAAAATAGTTGAAAAGATTGTCGAAGTTGAAAAAATAGTGAAGTTGAAAAAATTGTTGAAATTGAAAAGATTATCGAGGTCACAAAACCTTGTCTGAAATGTTTGGAACCATGCAAACAGTGTGAAGAAAAAGACAAGAAGTATAGTGAACTAGAAGAGTTGAAAGAAAAATTGTTGTTTGATGTCAAATACGTAAAAGAATCATATGATGTGCTAAACAGAACAGTTGATAATTTGAACAAGACAAACCTAGAAATGGGAGCTGCTTCAACGATGATGAGTTCAACATTAATGACTAAGCAGAGGGTCATCAATGAGTATATTGAAGACTGTGCAAAGCTGAAGCAGGATTTGGAACTCGAAAAGATTGAAAATGAAAGAATCAAACGATTGCTGCTGAGTTATACAACTTGTGATTATTTGATTGATAGAGTTTATCCTACTGTTGCAGGTCTTGAAGCTTTTCAAGATAAAAAGACGGAAGAGGATACTAGTAAGAAACAAAGTGTCAAGTATAACAAGTGTCCGCCTCCGATCTGGGAAAGTTATTCTCCCAGAAAACCAAATGAGGAACGATTAAAAAAGGCAGTCAACATAAAGTTAAAGTCTGAAACCATTGATGAGTTACCAGACAACATTGACTTCACATTCACAGCGTCTGACACTGATCATGAGTCTGAGTTATTAAAGAAAGTGGTCGATCAGGTGTTGGATATGGATGAAGAGTCAAAGTCGGAGTCTAAATCTGAAAGTTCGAGTTCATCAGACAAGAGTCCGAGTTCACCGGTCAAAAGGGTTTACAATAAAGAATTTCTGATGTCGAAAAATAATTTGAAAGACGAAACATTGAAAGTAGCATATACTTTGAATGATTCTAACAAATTATTTTCTGATGAAGAATTTCCAATAAGAAGTGTCAAAACTGAAATGATTAACAAGGTTTTCAAATTAACGGAAATTAATATTTTTGAAATAAAAGATGTAAATCTTACTGAAAAACCTAAAAAGTACACTTCAAGAGTTCAACAAAGATTGAACAAGAAAAAAGGTTATAGTTCTGGTTCTGGTTTTCAAAAGAAACCAAACCATAACGGTAATTTCAAAAAGAAAGGTTTAGGTTATATTCCTCCTGAAAATTATAAAAATGAGAAAAATTATAAATCAAAAACTAAATTTGTTTCAGGTACAAGTTCAGAGGAAGAGAAGGAGAAGCAGTTCAGAAAACAGTAAAACAAAGAGTTTTTCGCTGAAAAACAAAAGACTGAGATGAAGGAATCTGAACCGCGGATTGAAAGAAGAACCTGTTACAAATGCAGAAAGGTTGGACATATTGCTTGGAATTGTCCAAAGTCCACCAACACAAAACAGGTAGTTTCTTTTAACTCAGATTTGAAGAAAAAATGTTTTGATAAAACAGAACAACCAGTAGAAAAGTTTAAAGTGTTAAAAAATTCGAATTTCAAAGTTGGTGAAAATTCGAAACGTTTTTATAAAATAAAAGTCGATTTTAACAAACAAAAATGGGTTGTTAAATCTGAAACTAGTTCTGACAATGAATCTGACTCGTCAAAGTCAGAGGAGTCATTTGCTGTGAAAAATGAGAAGAATTCCATTCTAGAAATGAACGATGAAAACTTTCTGCCATTGTCAAAAGAAAACTTGAAGTTAAAAATTGGAAAGATTGAGATTTCAGATCAATTCTTCTCTGGTAAAGAAGAATTTGATGCTGAAAAGGTTTTTAATGGAAATGTGAAATATATTTTTGGGAAGATGGTTAATGGAAAGGTAAAAGGAGCAAAAGAATTTTATGAATCAAAGAGATGGAGACCACCGAGTGAAAAGAACTCAGAATCACCCAAGACTGGTCAGGCTTGGGTGACAGCATTCTGTACTTAAAATCCTGACTTGCCGGAGCTCCCAAGTTGGTAATCGTGGAGCATGAATCGGCATTTTTCTTGAGAAATTCACATCTGTGAAATTTCGACCTACAAGTAGTATTGTGATAAGTACCTACAAGTGGTTAATCAAGGTCATTAAGTTGAACTTGAGTTAACTTTCATTCAAGTGGTTGAGAAAACAATGTGATGAAACCCCACAAACTAATTTTCCGGAAAAACCATTTGATTAAAACAAACTTAAGTGTTTTGAAATCATAATGGGAAAATAGTTTGTTGTCAGGGGGAGTTCTGACTGTTTATGCCAAGTGGATGGGGAATTGAAGCAATTCACATCGGTTTGTCAAATTTTCTTTAAATGGTTTTGAATTTTAGGGGGAGTAAGAAATTTCAGAAAATCCAAAAACATTTGAAAATTTGAAAAAGCCAAGCCAAAAACGTGATAAAAATAAAAAATGAGTTTTGTTGTGAAAAAGAGGAAATGATAGTACATCAGTGGACTATCACAGCACGCTAAAGAAATGGAAAGTTAAAATGTGATAAACGGTCTCACTAAAGATGTGACGATAGGCTCAGCTAGACTAGTAGATTTGCAATAACGATACAAAATTAAAAGAAAAAGCCTAGTTCTAGTGGGAAACTCGGTTGAAAGCATAGTACTTAGTTTTATCCTTCGTGACTGTGTACCTACTCAGTAATCGCTGAATGCTATAAGAGCATAAAAACCGGTCAGTTTATGAATTTTCACAACTTGCTGAAAAAATCACTGTGATTGTGCATTTCAGTTTGCAAAGATTTAAACTTGTTTGATTTCTTTATTTTTTTAAGCATTGGACATCCTCTGCGTATACGTGAGTATCGAACTGGATGTTAGTGCCTAAACATTCTGCTTTATTTTTCTTGGTGTTTCGTTTAAATCTTGGATCACCTCTGTGTATATGTGAATATCGAACTGGTGATTAAGATCTAAACATATTCAAATTATTTTTACTTCTTATTTTGTTTAAACATTGGACTTTCTCTGCGTATCGAAAGATCGACCTGATTGTTAATGTTTAAACATTCTGCTTTGTTTTCACATATATCACAGTTGATGAAAGTTTAAAGGCATTACTTGAGTCAGTGTATTGCATGATGAGGGGATATGCTGAGATCGTGGGGTCCATAAGAATTTAGTGCAAAATTAATATATCTTAAATTATCGGTAAGCAATTCGAAAGTTTTTAGATTGAGTTTAAAAGGACAACAATATCATCAATCTATGTGAATTGTTTAGAACTTAAAGTGTTTGGAAACTCAACGGTGCTAGTGATTTGTCTCATAAACTGATATGATCCTCTTACACAAACTCGCAAAAATATTGTTTGTAAATATTTCTTTATTGCATTTTATTAAAACAAAATCCAAAAAGATTTTCAGTGTGTTTTAGCATAAAACTTTGAAAAAGTAAAAAAGATTTTCGACAACTGATGTTGAAAAACTGATTTTCAAAATTCCGAGTGCTAGGCATGATGAACAACAGATTGGGTGAGTGTGTTTGAAATGAGAATTGATTTTGAAAAGATTAACTGGTTTCAATTTTTAATAAAAATGTCAAATTTTGAATGTTATTCTTACAAGTGTTTAAGCAGAGATTCTAAATTTGTTAAAATCTTATTGTTGGGTAGAGTTTTTGTGCATGATGCCAGGTTCCTGATTCTGTTGCTACGAAGAGTTAAGAGATGTTTTGAACTTGTGAAGATCCCTGTGTCTAAACCTGAGCAGAGTTTGAGTCAGGTTTTGATCCTAGATCAAAAGCTATGTCAGATTGCGATCCTGGAACAACTTAAGGGGAGTCTACTAGCAAAGGGGAGTCTGAAAAGTCTAGAGCCAAGTTCGATCCTGAGGTTCTCGCAAGCTGCTGATACTGAAGAACTTAAGGAATCAAGAGATCTGATAAAGAGAAGATAGATCCAGGATTAAGATTATGAGAATGAACGAGAAAAAGAGAAGACTGAAGATTGTAGATCAACATTCAAGGGGGAGTTTGAATGATTGAGAGCCAGTTTGAGATCCTGGAAAAGAGAGAGAGAAGAAGAGAAAGATCAAAGGAAGCTTACACTGTCAGATACTTTCGAGAGAGCAAGAAGACTGATAAAGATTGAATACTCGACGTACTGAAGACTTGTACTGAAGACTCATCGACATACAAGGGGGAGTCTGTTAGTGCATATGTCTGTCGACTTCGTCTTATATCAAGTCTTGTAAATAGAATGATAGATCAGGGCACGAAATACGAGAAACAAGTAGAAGGAAGCCATTTCGCACTAAATGGATGTGTGGCCATTTCGTGTGAAGCCTATCTCGTGCTGAATGGATCCTCTATAAATAGCTGCCTTGCCATTTCGTTTGAAACAGTTCCGGATTCCAGAGCCGAAGTGCTGCTGACGTATCATTTGATCTGTAATCGTGTTATATCAATAAACAAGAGAATTAGAGTGTAAATCAAGCTGATTCAAAGTCGATACGTTTGTTTCCGCCTCTCGTATTGATTAGAATTCTTCTGAACGACTCATTTTGGTCGTGCAAACGATCCTACAAAGTGCAACAAGCTGCACCTCAACAAGCTGCACCAGCAGTGGTTCAACCAGATCAGCAAAGCTTTTTCACCCAAGGCCTTGTTGACTGGAGCAGCTTACCTGAAGAGTTAGGAGATGAAAATTTTGCACTCTATGCTCAAAATAATGTTTCTAGTAATGATGTTTGTTTTGTAGCATTGGAATCTATACCAGAAGGGCTGGAAACTGAAGAAGGACAGTCAAGTGATGAAACAGTGGACAAAATTGCTGAAGCAGTGGTTACTGCTATTGCTGATGAAATACTGCTGGGAGAAAGTTCAGAAGCCCTGTTGGAACCACTGTCTGACCCCTGGTCTAAAGAAGAAGAAGAAAAGAAGAAACAAGGTGAAAAAGAAGAGAAAGCTCAAGAAGAAAGTGACCATACCTATGATTGTGCCATGATGGCTGCAACTAAGGTATCACCCCAGGTTCTCAAAAACCTTCGTTCAGACAAATGCATCATAGCATTTGCAAACATTAAGGAGGTGAATGAAAACTTTAGAGACAGGTTATTAACTAGTGAAGTTCAATTTGAAAAGTCTTTAAAAGAACTAAAAATCAAATTGACTAAAAAAGAAAACGAAATTTGCAGTATCAAACAAGAGCATAGCATAACCAATGACCAATTCCAGACCATGATAGAAAAATATCAAGTCTGTAAAAAGGAGTTGGAAGCCACCCAAATCACTTGTGAAAAATGGGTGGAATCCTGCAAAGGTTATGAGATTATGCTTGAAAAATAGCTTGAAAGTAATGTAAAATTTGGCACTGGGTTTAGAAAAAATGACCAAGTTGAAAACATTGCTACAAATCAAACTGGTTCTGTTGAAATAATACCCACAAACAAGAATGGCCAAGAAGTTAAAATAACTGATAAACTTGGTAAGAAAATCACTTTGGAAAGATCTGTGGGGTCCTTAACTTTTGAGGTGTTTGAGAAATACCAATTCAAACCCACATGGTCTGATGAGTGTGAGATTCTTGAAAACTTCAAACCCATGGACTTCACAACTGTGGATGGTGTCAAAGCTCCTAAGGCAAAGGTCATTCCTCTTAAGGATATCCCAACAGTAGTTCAAAACTCTGTTGCAAAAGAGTCTGAAAAGAAGAAAAGAAAAGGTTAAAAACTTGTTTTGTGATTTCTGTGAAAAGAAAAATCATCTGACCAAAGATTGTTTTCATCTTAAAGCATATGATATTAACAAAACAAGCATAATTGTGCCTTCTCAGAGCTGCACCATCTGTGGTAAAACAAACCACCTCACTCAGGGATGTGTGTATCTCAAATCCTTTGATGTAAAAAGGAATGAGTACACTTCAAAAACATCCATGAGTTCATCAAAACCTCCAATCAAGAAACAACCAATGTTTGTGCCAGTTCAACAGCTGTTACAAAACAGCTGAACCAAACCTCTGTCAAAAGAGATGTTCAGGTAACTGATGCACCCCCTGCTAACCAATACCAAAGAGGTAAAGGTCAACCACCATATCCTAGGGTCCCACACGTTTATGAAACCTATAAAAGGCCTTCTAAACCAAAAGTGAACATGCATCCCTATGGATATCAAGAACTGATTGGAAATGGCTCCCAACAGTGGTTAGAGAAACAAGTGGCAAAAATTAATCAATCCCCTAATCTAACCACTGTCCATCTTCCTGACCTTAACATAAACACTATTGAGACCCCATCCAAAGCCTTATTAGCTTTGGAGACCCTCCGAAACTAATTATTTACTTGATGTGCAAGGAGCTTCTGCATGCTTAGATAGTCTTTGGTATGTAGATAGTGGAGGCTCCAGGCACATGACTGGATGTAGAGCCCTACTCAAAGAATTGAAAACTCATGGGGGGGGGGGTGATATATCTTTTGGTAATAATAGTAAAGGGAAGGTGATGGGATCTGGTACAGTACAATCTGGAAATGTTAAGTTTGAAAATGTCAATCTGATAGACAATCTAAAATTCAACCTCCTTAGTGTCTCTCAAACGAGTGACAAAGGTTATGGTTCTTTCTTTACTAAGGAGTGTTGTAGGATTGTTGGACCAGAAATTGTTGGATTATGTGTGCCCAAGACACATATTAGATTGATGTGGCTAGTACGTTATCATCCAAGTCGAGTCATACCCAAATACAAGCTAGTCAAACACTTACAATATTTATTTATGATATGATCGAACAAATAAATATTAACACTTATAATATTTAGAAATTAGTTTTCTCAATAATTGCACTTGAGAAACAAATAAATTATATGGATAATTTATTTTGAGAGAATATTTTATTTTGTTATTTAATGGGTTTAATAACATTTTAAAAAAGTTGTATAAGGGGCTGTTTGGCTAAGCTTTTCAGAATCACTTATTTGCTTATTTGCTTTTCTGAAAAGCAAATAAGCAAATAAGTCATTTTGAAAAGCTTTAAAATATAGCTTTTCAAAATGACTTATTGCTTATTTGCTTTTCAGAAAAGCAAATAAGCAAATAAGTGATTCTGAAAAGCTTAGCCAAACAGCCCCTAAGTCTTGTAAACATAAGATGTTATATTTTATAAAAGGTTATAAAATAAAACAAGACTTAAATTTATAAAATAAAATTTGAATTTTTTTTTTATAAAATACACATGTGGGCCGCCCCCCCATGCTCTTCCCAAGACCATTTTTTTGGTCCAATAATATTCCATGCATTTGTCATGGCTAGATGGTTTGTGATTGGGTACTATGGGTGGCCAAGTTCTCTCTCATTCTTTTAAGACAAGTTGTTGCAAGACTAAAAGATGGATGATCATTTTTAAAATTATGAACTTGAAAATACTAGAGATTTCTCTCTAGAAATCGGCCAACATATGGTGGATTTCGATTTTTCAAGTTTCTAATTTCTAGTGCAAGAACTCTCTAAAACTGTCTCTCATATTTTTGGCCAAGGTGGTGGTTTTATGAGGGATTTCAAGTGAGTTCATGAGTGTAAAATCCTAGCTAAATCAAAGTGTTTGTTGGAAGGCTTGGGGTATACAAGCTTGAGGTCTTCTACACTTGAAGGAAACCGTTCAAGAAGCATCATCTTCTTCATATCCTTTACTCCTTGGAAGGTAGTATTCTAAACACCCTATGGTTGTGTTTTAATTTTGATAGCATGCATGTTCGTATATAGATCCGGGTTTGGGTTTTGCATATAAAATGGGTTTTATATCTTGAAAGTAACATGTTTTAAATAAAATTTTCCGCTGCGTTTTTATTTTATATGGATAAAATACTTTGATAAACATGTGAAAATCCCAACAATGGCATCAAGAGCCGCTTATATGAGTGCATGCTTCAATAGATTGAAATTTTCGGGTTTCGTGTTTGGGTAAAACCCTATGGCCGAAATTTTCACCATGGTTATCTCTTTGTTTTTCAAGATTATATTCTCACATGCATAAAGGAATCTTGAAAAATTATTTCATTTAGATGATTATTTTGTTTGGACAAAAACCCACATTTTTCGGTTTTTCATTCTTGCCCGAAAAATTGTAGGTTGTAAAAGGGAACCATTTTGCTTCTTGAATTTTATATATGTGGATATATTTTTTGGTGTTCATAACCTAGTCATGACCTTGTGTGAATATGTTGAATATTTGTGTTTGTGATTTATATTTAATTATTTCAAAGGTTGTAATAATTATTATTTTTTGTTCTTCCATTTGTAAAAATATGTAATTTATTTATTTTCATTTGGTATGTAAAATAAATAGATTAGGTGCATTTTATTTTACTAGAAAAAATGTATTAGGATTTTTTTTTTGTAAAAGAAGATTCACACAAAAATGCGGTTTTGGTTTTGGCTAATTTAGGGCCAAAAGGACTTCATAGTTCTTAACGGGATTTTAGCCCGATAACGAAAACACATTTTTGAAGTCCAAAGGAGTTTGGAGCTGAATATTAAAAGACGTTTGGAAGCTCAAAGAATGTGAAGAAATCACAACACAAGAAGAAAACTTGAAGCATTTGGATGCGGAATCAAGTGGGAGTTCAACGACACATTTCTTGTGTCAATTTTCACCCTTTAGGAAGGACCTTTTGACACACTTGTTTCGGCTAAAAGTGTGGTCAAAATAGTTGGCTATGGTTATGCACCTATTGTTATGTATGTTGTGCTTGTGTGGTTGCTTATTTTATTGTTTGGATGATATTTGGATATGCATGCTTAACAAACTAATAATCAACAACAAGCTTAAAATTGGTTCTTAAAAAATCATTAAAATTGGTTAATAAAAGGTTATTAAAAATTAATGATTTTATAATAAAATGGGTTTATTAAAAAGAACCTTGAAAATTTGTTTTCACAAAAGTACCAAGGATTTGAATGCATGCAAATGTATGGTACAAAGTTTTCTAAACTAGAATTTTGAAAACTCAAAATCCCTTTTATAAAACAAGTCAAACACCATCCTTTTATACAACACTCGAATCACCTGGGAACTCTTATTGTGGGATAAAGGTTGTTATGGGTGAAATTCTGAGCCCATATCCTGACACTATATCTTGATTTTATGATAGCTGATTACGATCAGGATACCAGACCAGGATATTGGTAACATCCTGAGGCAGTATCCTGACTATTACTAACAATTTGCTTGTAAACGTTGGTTACAAGGGACTAACGTTCATGAGGACCAAGTCATCCTGAAGACCCGCTCAAATTGGTTAGGATAAAGACGTTGATGGCGGAAGAATAGCTCTTGTAACGGTCAGCATTGAAGATAGGCGTATTTTATGGGAGTTACGGATGCTGGTCAAAGATATTAATGTTGTAATGCTTATGGAAACTTAAATCCCGGAGTTATAGTTAATATGCGCGTGGAAAACGAGTTGAAACAGTCCCCAACGTTCAAAAGGGCATATTCCAAGTATCCCGGATTTCTAGCATAATATCCCGGATTTTTAGCATAGTTAGTTATTTCCTTTGCTATATATAGGAATGATCGGATCAGTAGGAACACACAATCTTTTGCACACTCTTCTTCTCCACTTGCAAACAATCACTACACACTAACACTTGTACTCGAATTACATTGTAACACCTAGTTGATCCGCATCATATCCTGCACTATATCCTTATATTTGAAGTAATAGAAGAACAAGGCAGCCGACGATTGTCAGCTTCCGAGGTTTTATGCCAGAGATCTAGATTGATCAAGGCTTTCCTCGTACATCTCGTGTCACCCTTTACTTTTCGCTCATTGTTTGATTATTGATATAGTCTGATATCCTCGGGCTATATCCTGAAACTGTTTTTACAAACTAACAAAACAACATATTATTCACAAAGAATTGCTAGCACACTACCTCACAAAACTAATTTGATCACTTAATTGCTTAGGTAATTTTTGACCAAAACAATTTGGCGCCCACCATGGGGCAAGTGGTGCTATTACTACTAAAAGCTTTTGCAAAATCGTTACTTGGTTTTTTATTTTCAAAAACTTTTTCACAACTGTTTTCAATGGCCTCGAGATCAAACATGAGCTCTTCCACTGTATCTTCTACAACCTCTGCAACAATTGGTTCGGTGCGTCCACCACCTCCTCCGAGAACGCAAGCCTCTTCACAAGGAACTGAGATTCATGTGGCTCGGGATGTTATCCTCGCTCGCAATATCTAGGGATCTGGTCCTGTTTTGGCCTCTAATGAAGAAATTCTAACTTTGTTTGGTAGTGTACAGGAACAGATGAGGCAACAGCAGGAGACTAACCAAATGCTGATGAGAGAGATACAACTCTTGAAATCCAGCTCATGCAGGCCCGCTGAGGATACCGTCACCCCCTTGCAACCCGGAGCCTTGAACTTTAGTTCTGCAGTGTGCACAGAGGATAACAGGGGGAATATTGTGCCTAGCCGTTCTCAGAGCAATATTCCGGAGATACCCTTAACGGCTAGGATGTCGACTGTGAGGGATCCAGGATATGCTCCAGGATACGCTCCAGGATATGGCCAGAATCACCAACCTGGTAACTTGTCTATTAACACCAGTATCCCTGTTACTAATAATCATGGATCATTGCAGGATGTAGGTTTGACATCAGCGATAACCAGAGAGCTTCAAAAGTTGAAGGATATGATATCAAGCGTGCCTGGGATAGTGCAGCCTATACCGGAAGTATCCCCAGATAGTCACAACATATCCCGCTTTGCTTACCCTATTTGTGATGCAGAAATCCCAAAGAGATTCCAGACTCCTAACATGAAGTTGTATGATGGGATGACGGATCCTGAGGAGCATATTGCCTAGTATAAGGAGAGGATGGAGATCAACCCTATCCCTCCGGATCTTAAAGAAGCATGCTTGTGCAAGGGTTTTGGTTCTACCCAAACAGGATCAGCCTTGAAATGGCTTCTAAATGTTCCACCCCATTCACTTACATCGTTTGCTCATTTAGTTAATTTGTTTAACAGTTAATTTTCTTGTAGTAGAAGCTTTGAAAAAACTAACAAGTGATCTTTACAGGATAACAAAGGGTCCTCAAGAATCCCTAAGGGATTATGTAAACAAATTCGGCAGGGAATCCTTGGATATCCTACACCTTGATGTTGCTACAGCAGTACAAGCATTTAAAATGGGACTACAAAAGGATTCCCAGTTTTATCAGGATCTTGTGATGAATCCTTGCAGGAACTTGGACGAAGCTCGAAACAGGGCTTTTAGATATATCATGCTTGAAGATGATAAGAAAATGCAAGAGAGGATGAATGCATCCTCAACTTATGAATCAACTAACAGGAAGTCAGAATCCTCATACAAACCATATCGCTCTAAGCTATATGGCAGGAATGACAGCAAGAAAGGGAATGCTGTTGAAGACGAGGATCCCGAGGAGTATCCTGAGTTGTCTGAATATTGTTTTTCTGTTAATATACCTAAACTAATGTATGCTATGCAGGGTTTAGGAGACAAAGCGAGGTGGCCTAGGAAGAACGAACAGAAAGCTGATTGGAAGGATAAGTCCAAGTGGTGTGCCTTCCATGAGGATTTCCGACATGTTACTGAAGATTGCATTGCTCTGAGGAAAGAAATAAGCTATCTCCTGAGCAAGGGATATCTGAAGGATCTCCTGGGAAGAAAGAAGAATAAGGGTCAGGATACTGAGAAGGATCCTCAACCAGCAGCATCACCTCCCGCGGATGCCAAGATAATAAACTTTATTTCAGGAGGATCCGACATTTGCGAAACATCATATTCTGCGGCAAAAAGACACGCGAAGGAGGCCAAGGCAGAGAGGGGAGATAAGCCAACCAGGATGTCAGCTCTCACGACTGATAAAGTGATCACGTTCGATAGTGATGATATGGATACTGTCCAGGATCCTCATCACGATGCTTTGGTAATAACTTTATATGTTGCTAATCATTTTGCACGCAGCATACTGGTGGATAATGGCAGCTCCGTCAACATAATTCAGCTGGAAACACTGAAGAGGATGAATGTATCCTCGATGGATATTACTTCGAAATCCACTGTGCTTGTTGGGTTCAGTGGAGAAACCAGGAATACCGTGGGAGAGATAAAGTTGCCTGTATATGTTGAAGGGGCCAACTCAATGCAGCGCTTTTGTGTCATGGACTCCTTATCCTACTATAATATTATATTGGGTAGGTCGTGGATCCATGATATGAAAGCTGTTCCGTCAACCTATCATCAATGCATCAAGATACCTACCCCTTGGGGAGTAGTAAAGGTGGAAAGTGATCAACAGGAAGCAAAAGAGTGTTATTCTTCTTCAATGAAGTCCTCGACAAAGCCTAGTGCAGCATAGCAATTAAAGATACGGGCCCAGGATATTGTGGAGGCTTCCGAGCAGGATGTAAAGAAAATTATCCTGGATCAGGATGATCCAGATATCTCGCTGCTCGTAGGAACCAATATCCCTCAGGATATTGAAGACCAATTGACTAACTTTTTGAAATGCAGGATGTCAACATTCGCGTGGAAACACGAGGATATGACAGGAATTTCCAAGGATATTATAACTCACAAGCTCGGAATTGATAGGTCTTTCAAGCCTGTACAACAGAAACGAAGGAAATTTGCTCCGGAGCAAAATGTGATCATCCAAGAGGAAGTTGAAAGACAACTAAAGAGCAAGATGATTAGGGAAGTGAAGTTTCCTAAATGGCTGGCAAATGTAGTTGTGGTGCAAAAGAAAAACGGGAAATGGAGAGTCTGTGTAGATTACACAGACTTGAACAAAGCTTGTCCCAAAGACCCGTTTCCTCTACCTCATATCGATTCAATGGTAGATGC
This sequence comes from Helianthus tuberosus, assembly GCA_030545235.1. Taxonomy (NCBI): domain Eukaryota; kingdom Viridiplantae; phylum Streptophyta; class Magnoliopsida; order Asterales; family Asteraceae; genus Helianthus; species Helianthus tuberosus. The sequence goes on from JARYGA010053621.1 coordinate 54,808, forward strand.
TACTGCTGGCCACGAGATGCTAACTTTCATGGATGCCTCCTCAGGATTCCAACAGATCCAGATGGAACCCTCAGATCAGGAGGATATTTCCTTACTGCTATGCCTTTTGGTTTGAAAAATGCAGGTGCAATATACCAGAGATTGGTAAACATGATGTTTAAAGACAAACTGGGGGACACCATGGAGGTGTACATCGATGATATGGTAGTAAAATCCAAAAAGGCTGAGGATCACCTCCAGGATATTAAGGGAGCATTTGATATCCTGGACCAGTACAACATGAAATTAAATCCTGCTAAATGCCATTTTGGAGTGGGGGCAGGAAATTTTCTAGGATACATGGTGACGAAAAGAGGGATAGAGGCAAGCCCGGAGCAGATTAAAGCTATCTTGGATATCAAGTCACCTTCAAATATGAAAGACGTTCAACGATTAACAGGGCGAGTAGCAGCATTAAACAGATTTATCTCAAGATCCTCGAAAAAATGCAAGGAATTTTATGATATCCTGAAGAAGAATAAGAAATTCGAATGGGGAGAGAAGCATGAGACAGCCTTGCAGGATTTGAAGCAATATCTTTCAACTGCACCCCTGTTGATGAAGCCTGAGGATGGTGAACCATTATCCCTGTATCTTGCAGTATCAGGGAATGCAGTAAGTGTTGTCCTTGTAAAGGATCATGAAGGTCAGCCGTATCCTGTTTATTATGTTAGTAAAAGTTTATTAGATGCCGAAACTAGATATTCTCATTTAGAAAAATTGATATTGGCCTTAGTTATGTCATCAACGAAACTTAGACATTATTTTGAAACACATAAGATTCATGTTAAAACTAACTATCCTGTTAAAAATGTGCTTAGGAAGCCCGAGATGTCAGGTAGGATGGCTAAGTGGTCAGTGAAATTAAGTGCATATGATTTAGTATATGAACCTAGGAATGCTATAAAGTCCCAGGCTTTAGCAGACTTTGTGGCTGATTTTAGTAGTGATATTCAAGATAAAGCCGACCTAGAAGTACAACAACTAGGTGAAAGTTCATAATTTTGGATATTACATACTGATGGTGCATCTAACATAAGAGGTGTAGGATTAGGGATACTACTAAAATCGCCACAGGGGGACATATTACCCCAGGCTATTAAATATGAATTTTCTGCTACCAATAATGAAGCTGAGTATGAAGCTCTGATAGCAGGATTAGAGCTGGCTAAAAATATGAATATTAAATGTTTACAAGTATATGTTGATTCCCTGTTGATTACTAACCATTTCAATGGATCTTATGCAGTAAAAGGTGAAAAGTTAGCTGAATATCTTGAAATTGTTAAAAAATTAGCAGGATATTTCGAAATTTTTACACTTGAACATGTACCAAGAGAAAAGAATGCTGAAGCTGATGCTCTAGCAAACTTATGATCTACTGTCAGGATACCAGAGGGAACTCAGATACCAATACTGCACATCTTGTATCCTGTAATGGAACATTTCAAATCTCAGGATAAAGAGGTAGCATGTATCCAGGATCCTGGTGATGGATATCCTGAGAAGGATCCTGAATCCTGGATGAATCCAATTATGAAGTATCTTCAAGAAGGAGATATCCCAAAAGATGCAAATCCTAAGGCTTTTAGGATGAAGGTATCTCGTTTTACTATTATAAATAATATTTTGTATAATAAATCCCTTGCAGGTCCGTACCTAAGGTGCTTGGAAGATCCTGAAACCAAGGAGGTACTTCAGGATATACACGAAGGAGACTGTGGCAACCATACTGGGGGCAGATCTCTGTTCTCGAAGGTGTTGAGAACAGGATATTACTGGCCGACCATGAGAAAGGATGCCGCGGAGTATGCTCGGAAATGCGATGCATGTCAAAGACACGGCAACATCCTGCATCAGCCTGCAGAACCATTATATCCTATCGTATCCCCTTGGCCGTTTATGAAATGGGGTATGGATATAGTGGGAAAGCTTCCAAAGGCTCCAGGAGGAAAGTTTTTCATGTTGGCAATGACGGATTATTTCTCCAAGTGGGTTGAAGCAGAAGCCTTTGTCCAAGTTAGAGATCAAGAAGTGGTATCCTTCATAAAGAGGAATATCCTGACAAGATTTGGGGTACCAGCCGAGATAATTTGTGATAATGGCTCTCAGTTCATCAGCAAAAGAACTACTGATTTTTGAAAAAGTTGGGGAATTAAGATGGTCACGTCAACACCAGTGCATCCTCAAGCAAATGGACAAGCAGAATCCTCGAACAAGATAATCGTCAACAACATAAAGAAGAGGTTAGGTGCCAAAAAAGGAAAATGGGCAGAAGAACTCCCATTTGTCCTATGGGCTGATAGAACAACTATGAAGAATGCTACTGGGCAAACCCCATTTTCTTTGGTATTTGGGGCAGAAGCAGTGATCCCGACAGAAATGGTGATACCGACAGCTAGATCAAGCCTACAGGATCCTGAATCAAATCCAGAAATCTTATGTCAAGAACTGGATACTGTTGATGAAACAAGAGATGCAGCAAAACTAAGGATGGCGGCATACCAGCAGAGGATAGCTAAATCATATAACAAGAATTTAAGGACTAGAAGATTTCAAGTTGGAGATTGGGTGTTGAGGAAAGCTTTCCAGAATACAACCAACCCTGCCGATGGAAAATTAGCTCCAAAATGGGAAGGACCCTATGAAATTGAGTCAGAATCTGGGAAAGGAGCATATCGACTCAAGAATATGGAAGGGGATATGCTACCAAGATCCTGGAATGCTATACACCTAAAGATCTATTTCAAGTGAGTTTAGAATTTAATTTCTAACTCAGGATGGTATGAATTCTGTCTCTTTTAATATACATTTGATATTATTTATTCTTTTGAACCCAATACTGACTTAAGCATCGGAGGGGTGTTAGCCAGGCTAACACTCACCTTAGTTTACAGTTGTTTTGCAGTATATGCTTCGGGATATAGCTCCAGGATACACACTCAGGATACTTCGAAAGATTAGAGGATTGGCCCCCCCTCTCACGTTTAAGGGATCCTGATCCCTTCACAGGTTTAAAGGTATTCACCTTTCTCTCGAATTGGGTTTAAACACCCCGCCTGGAGCACAACTTATCCAGGGATAGTTCAAGATAGTGGTACCAGTCCATGTAAAAGTGGATGACAATTTCGTTATTGTTGGCTATATCCTGGATCCTAAAGGTATATGAGGATTGATCACCCTCTCTCGCGAAAGGGTACTTTCATACTCTCTAAGGTTTAAAGGTTTTGACCTTTCTAAGTCTTGGAGTTTATACACTCCCGCATGTAGCGCACGAAAACAAGGGTTTATCCCCAGGATACTAACGGTTTATCCCCAGAATATTAAGGGTTTATCCCCAGTGAAACTAAACTTTTTGACAAAGTTCCAAAGATATGACAAACTATGATTGTGTTTACACACGTTCTTCTGTTGGTGAAAAGTTACGAAGTTTAATCACTAAGTGAAGAGATACTCAAGTGTGTCATATATTGATGCAATATCCTGCACAGACAGGGGACATCCATGCCAGGGACATTGCAAAGGATTCAAAGGTTGAGGTTGGAAATTATTGCCTAAGTGTTTCTGGTATGATTTATTATTTTTTAAGTCTTGAAAACCTTATCTAAATGATCTAAGTTTTCTTAAAAAGTCATATTCAACCAAGTTTTGTCTAACATTTTGATGACAAAAGTATTGAACATTTCATCAGTATTTTGACCAGGATGTTTGATCAGGATATTCAAAACATACCTTTCAAAATAAAAACATAACAACAACAAATGAGGCTAAAAGATTAGTTTATTATTAATGGATTTTATTCTTGGCTTCATCTCAAAAAGTTGAAGGCTTCGTCCTGAAAACACAGGATCCCTCCACCTTCAACTGTCAAACTATTCTACTTGCAGGAAATTAAAATTGTTCTAAGTGCAGGACGACCAGATGATTTAGACCCTACAAAATACAGGTATCATTAAAGACAAACTAACCAGGATACAGGTTCAGTATATGCGTACGGGATACATGATCTGGATATTTACCTTATTAGGGAAGGAGATCATGGGCTCGATGGATTCCATGAAGCCAAGGTCATCATAAGAGAAACCTTCGGCAGCAACAACAGAGGGCTTAGAGCTGGTGGCAACATATGGCTCCTTTTTTTCATTAGGACAGGTTATGGGTAGCTGTCAAGCTCCTCAAGGAATGTTCGAAACAGATATCCTTACCAGACAAGTTGGAATGACTAAAAAATATATCCGTTGGAATAAGGATATCCAACAGTTATATTTTTGGGGACAATTGTTATGGGTGAAATTATGAGCCCATATCCTGACACTATATCTTGATTTTATGATAGCTGATTACGATCAGGATACTGGACCAGGATATTGGTAACATCCTGAGGCAGTATCCTGACTTTTACTAACAATTTGCTTGTAAACATTGGTTACAAGGGACTAACGTTCATGAGGACCAAGTCATCCTGAATACCCGCTCAAATTGGTTAGGATAAAGACGTTGATGGCGGAAGAATAGCTCTTGTAACGGTCAGCATTGAAGATAGGCGTATTTTATGGGAGTTATGGATGCTGGTCAAAGATATTAATGTTGTAACGCTTATGGAAGCTTAAATCCCGGAGTTATAGTTAATATGCGTGTGGAAAACGAGTTGAAACAGTCCCCAACGTTCAAAAGGGCATATTCCAAGTATCCCGGATTTCTAGCATAATATCCCGGATTTCTAGCATAATATCCCGGATTTTTAGCATAGTTAGTTATTTCCTTTGCTATATATAGGAATGATCGGATCAGTAGGAACACACAATCTTTCGCACACTCTTCTTCTCTACTTGCAAACAATCACTACACACTAACACTTGTACTCGAATTACATTTTAACACCTAGTTGATCCACATCATATCCTGCACTATATCCTGATATTTGAAGTAATAGAAGAACAAGGCAGCCGACGATTATCAGCTCCCGAGGTTTTATGCCGGAGATCTAGATTGATCAAGGGCTTTCCTCGTATATCTCGTGTCACCCTTTACTTTTCGCTCATTGTTTGATTATTGATATAGTCTGATATCCTCGGGCTATATCCTGAAACTGTTTTTGTAAACTAACAAACCAACATATTATTCACAAAGAATTACTAGCACACTACCTCACAAAACTAATTTGATCACTTAATTGCTTAGGTAATTTTTGACCAAAACAAAGGTCACCTAACCACATTTGAGGGAACTTGTATATTCGAGGTGGGTTTACCATGTTTGTGGGATAAAGGTCACCTAACCACTTATGTGAATAAACTCACACGTGTGTGTAAGTTGGACGACTTGATTTGGAAACCATGAACTTAGGGTCACCGAAGCATGGTGAACAAAAGGTGTTGATGGGATTAAACATGCCAACTAAACATAAAGATGTTTAACCGATCCCATATGGCTAGAAGTTGCAAAGGGTTGCAATTGTCAAACGTTGACTACCTTGTTAATTTAAATAGAGGGATAAAGGTCACCTAACCAATATTTAAATGTAACGTTGGATTCTAGATTTTAATTATTAATTGTCTATGAGACATAAAAGGGTATTAATGATCAAAATATAATAATATCAAAAATACTAAAATTGAACCTTGTAAAATTTTGTAGATGGCCGCTAACAATATTACCCAAACCGTCCGTAACCTATCACTAAAAACAATCCTTAATAAGGATCGTCTCAATCAAAACACCTTATGGATTAATATCGAAACTTAGGAATCGTTCTCAAGTAAGAAAAGATATCCTATGTGTTGAACGATCCTAATCCCGATGAACATCTTATGGAAGATAAGGATGCCTATAACGATTGGATTAAGTATATCGAGGATACTACGCAAGCCTCTTGGCTCATGTTAGGAATTATGATTCCCAATATTCAAAAGGATTTTGAACATCATAAACATACGACATGATTAACCAATTGTAGGAAATGTTCCTAAGGGTAGAATGCTTTGAAACGGTTCGAGCGCTTCATGCATGTCGAATGGAGGAAACCCAATCGGTCTCATATTATGTCTTTAGGATGAAAAGCCACATTGATCGCCTCGAAAGGGTCAATATGGGTAAAAGGGCTTTATCCATTCTAACGATCAATGAGGATGGTAACAAGAAAGGCATCACCCCGACACCAAAGCAAATGTTGGAAATGGTAACGGTTAATTCAAAGGGAAAAGAAAAGAAAGGCTAAAGCGGAACCACCGAAACCAAAATATAAGAAGGCAAAGGTTGCCACGAACGATCCATACTTTAAGTGTGGTGAGATAGGGTATTTGAAAAGGAATTGTCCAACCTATCTCAAAGAGTTGAAAAACAAGAAGGATGCGGGGCAAACCTCAGGGGGGGGGGGGGGGGGGGGGGGGGGGGGGGGGGGGGGGGGGGGGGTACAATGTTTATGATACATATTGACTTTAATGTCATTTCTTTTAACACATGGGTATTAGATACCGGATGTGGAACTCATGTTTGCAATTTGTTGCAAAAGGGTTCAAAAAGAAATAAGCATTAAAAGAAGGGAGACATTAGTCTCTTCATGGGCAATGGAGCGAAAGTTCAAGTTGTAGCCCGATGAGACTATGTTTTGAAACTTCCAAATGGTTTGGAAATTGTTTTCAAAATATATTGTGTGCTCCTAGTTTGACTATGTTGGTTCAGTTCCGTGACCCTAAACAGTCAGTAAAGGCAGTTCATCATCATTTACTAAGGCGGAATCAAAGTAAATAACGTCACACAGCTTGTTCCTTTTAACTTTCTTCTCTATTACTGATTTCTGAGTCTTTACAACAATTTCTGATGAAAATCCGACAGCACCTCGACTCACACACAAGATCAGGTCTGCTTCAAAAGAAACAACACAACCCTATATATAGACTTGAGGATTTCGCTTGAGGATGACACATACCTGTTCAAGCGAAATCACATGTGATGATTTCGCTTGAACTGGTCAATGTCACCTTCAAGCGAAATTACACTCAAACATGTAATCTAACCCTAATTTTGACCCTGTTGTGTGTTCTTACAACCTATCTAGACATAAGACTCGATTAAGACAAAGTTAACAGACACTAGGTGCACCAACAGACTCCCCCTTGGATGTTGACGAAGTCTTTGGCGTCGAGTCTTTAGTCTTTGTCTTTTTATCCAAATTGTCTTCACATTGTAAAAACTCCTTCAATCTTTATCTTCCAACTTTAATCTTCAATCTCCCCTTTGAGTGTTGATCCAGAATTCTGACTCCCCCTTGCACAAACTCCCCTTCTCGATAAGCTAGGGCTCGAATTCTGATTCAAACTTCAACATTTTGTTGCCATGGGGAACTTGATTCCTGTACAATCTCTACCCAAATATAAGATATATGACAATAATAGTTCCAATCCAAAAATTACTATTCAACTTTCAGTGTTAGAAATCCACTTAAGTATTCAAGTCCAAATTAATGATCCTGGTTACTCAATTAGTCTACCAAGTTCAACTTAATGACCTTGGTTGATCAGAAATAACTCACACTGACTATCTTGTTCAACTTTTTCTGAAATTTACAAGTTTCAAATTAATGAACTTGCTTTAACTTTTCAACTTTCATAAACTTATCATGATTTAGCTCACAACTCATCCTCCAGTACAGAAACTTCCTGCATCTGTTTCAGTTCGAATCTGAAGATCAGCTTTCCACTTTGGTTTGTCAAAAATAAAGCAGAAGTGTAAAATCTTTTTGGATTTTTAACAAGGTTTTTAAACTATAAATGAAATACATAACTAAAATGCAATAAAAGTAAACTATTTACAAACATAATTTTGATAAGCGTGTTAGGGAATCATATCAGCTATCTGACAAGTCACAAGTACCGTTAAGCTTTAATTACATACTCAGAATTAAACAATTCACTTAGATTGTCGATATACTGATCCACATAAATTTTCACACAATTTTCAATCTGTCCAGGATACGGATTAAGTGTTTTAGAAACTTAAACTTATACGTGTGTCCCTCCTCTTGAATATACTCCCGTATCCAAATCCCAATATTCAGTCTTACAGGTGAGTATACCACAGATGATATCTGTAAGGACTTAAGATGCGAAGAACCGTGAGAGCTCAGGTCAGAACTTCCGTTCAGCAGAGAGATGACGGCTTCGACTTTGGTGTGTCCCCTTTAGAGGATCTTTTTTACAATAGCATTGATTAACAATTTTATTGTCTCATCATTTATGTTGAGGGCAGTGCTAGGTTTCAAGCATGCGGAAAGTATTATTCGGGGACTAGGCCATTACTTCCGCATTA
>JARYGA010053622.1:0-36717 GCA_030545235.1 Helianthus tuberosus
TGGACAACTTTGAAGAGTATCTCAAATGGGTTTGAGGTCTAGTGGATTGAATTTGTGAGATTTGATGGATATTTGAACACAATTGGCCGGGGGGGGGGGGGGGGGGGGGGGGGGGGGGGGCAAGTAGTTTCATTTTCCTGCAACTTTTGGTGTGTTTTTCAAGATTTGTTGGTTTCTTTGTTTCTAGACAAAATCTGAGATGTGTTGGTATGACTTTAAGTTTCAACTAATGTGTTTCAATGTTTCATGACATTGAATGGTAACTACACATTACACGTGTTATGGAATGCACTCATTGTTTTGACAACGTTAAAAAAAACATGTTACATAAATAGTTGTAACGTCATATCCTAGATTCTTTAATGGATTAACAGACGAAGTGTAAGAAAGAAGTCAAATGATTAAATGTTTAATGGTTAAGAATCGTTGACGTGTGATTTGTTGGGGTATAAGACTACGAGGTATGAGGACCGCTCCTAGTTTATTCTGGAACGGCGACGGCCCAAACACCGCCCCGCCCCCCGACTTCGTCGTCTCCGTCGAGTTGGAGACGCTCCACAAAAGGACAAATCTTTCCCATTCTTCAACATTTGACCGTTTAAAAAAAAAAATAATATAATTTCCATAATTAATACAAACGGCCATAATTCAAATTTACCTCAAAATTCAGCCAAATTTTATATAAATTCAACACTTTTACATCAATTTTCACCCACTACAACCCCATCTTTCTCTCAACTTTTTTAAAACCTTCTTCCTTTTTTTATAAAACATTATTCTACAATGGATTCATTCAACCCGAACAACCTGAATAATCCGAACAACCCGAATCCAAACCCGAATGTTTTTTCGGTGCTCGGCTACTATCCCATAATGGAACCGAACCCTTTCGCTCAATTTTCCGCCACCGCTTTTGCGGGTTTCCAAAACTCTCTGAACGTTTTTTCGAGTACGCAACAAACTCAAGCCTTACAAAACTTGATGATGCGTAACCCTTTTAACATGCAACCCGTTCAACCTTCCCAACCATCGCAACCCGTTCAACTTCTCAACCAATAGTTCCCGATGAAGATACCGTTGAAGTCGTTCTCGAGACCAAGCCACAAAGCTCCAAACGAAAAAAAAGGAAAGCAAGTTGTGGTTGACCAAAGCCAACCTTCGAAACCAAAGCCCGAAACAGTGGACACCGCTCGAGGAGGAAGCCTTAGCGAAGGCTTATATAGGTTCATCTACACACCCCATTAAAGGTGTGTAAAATTAACTTGCAATTTTTTTTAGTATATACTTTTTAATATTAATTTTTAAATTTTTTGTAATATATATTTTTGTTGAATATAGGTAACAATCAAACCGGTGAGGGGTTTTGGAAAGCGGTGTTGGCAAAGTTTCTTGAGCTAATGGAACAAGGACCATATCGAGATCTGGACTCGGTATCTTCGAAGTGGCGAAAGATGAGTGGGGTTGTCAACCGGTTTTCGGAGGAATATAATAAAATATATACAAGTGGGCGCCGTAGTAGGATGAGCGACGAGGATGTCTTCAAAGCGGCTTTGGAAAAATACAAGACGAACCATAAAAACCGCGTTCCCACACGTTCGGGCTTGGGAAGTTATGCGAAAGGCCCCAAAGTGGGTGCTGGTTCCGAATGAGGTTGAGATGATAAAAACATCAAAAAACCTCGGAGACCAGTAGTTTTAGCGCCGGTGGCTCGAACGCGAGATGGCACATTAATTTAAACGACGATGCCGAGTTTGACGAAGAAGAGTACGCCGTAAGGGAAGAGGAACGTCCCCCGTGCCGGGACAAATCAAAGAGGGGGGCGGCTTCAAAGAAAGAAAAGCAAAAGATTAGCAATTCGAAGATGGAGGCGTTTATGGCCCAATTTAAAACTTACACGGAGGTCACGGCCCAATAGGCGAAGGCGAAGGAATGGGCGGTCGAAGAAAGGGTACGCGTCGCGGGAGAAAAGGTACGCGTGGCCAATGATAAGGTTCGACTCGAAGAATGGAGATATTGACGATCGATGTTGATAATTAATCTCAAACCAAAACGCTCTACTTTAAAGAAAATGCAAGAAGACATCATGAAAAAGTATCAAAGTTAGGAATTTTTTTTAAGTTTATGTTTTTTTTTAAGTTTATGTAATGTTTTTTTAATATTAATAAAATTATTTTTGTATTTTATTTGTTAAATGTTAAAAAAAGTAGATGATTTAAAAAAAAAGTAAACTAGTGGGGTAGGATCATCCTCCCATTTCCATTGTTTTAGTGTGTTTGACCATCCTCAAAGTAACTATGACGTAGCGCATAGGTGACGGATCATCCTCCAAGGGAGGATGGTCACCATACCGCATAGCCTAAGATCCTGAAGAACCGATAATACAAAACTAAGTTTATTGTTGGTGATGAGAATTATTACTTATAGGTTGAGATAGTTTGATCATTTTTTTATAAGTGTTTTCTATGATGGAAAATGAACAAACACAGGATTACCTCAGGAATGATTTGGAACACTTTCTCTAAGATACTAAGAATCAGACCTTGATCTTCCTCTTGAATCTAGATCTGAAATGGAGAAGAGAGAAAAATGGGGATGTAGAGACGGCCGGTAGGGAAAGAACCCCCCTTTTCCAGCTACAAAAAGTGTGTTTGCCTCATATCTCTTCTCCATTTCGGATCTAGATTTAAGAGGAAGAAAATGTGTGATTCTCGGTATCTTAGAGAAAGTGGTCCAAATCACTCCTTAGGTGATCCTGTGTTTCTTCAGAGAACAATTTACTAAAGTCAAAGATGATGTCCATAACGTATTATATACTCGTGAGGTTTAGTTATTGCCGATTGAACAAGTGTTTAAGATAAAGTGACTTAGGGGGTGTTTGTTTTTTGTAAGAAGTACTTCCTGATCTTTTATGTCTGCGCCGCGCAGACCTTTGGGTGTGCAGCGTGTTTGTTTTTTTGGAAGAAATTTCACTAAAAAGGCTCTTCTAGAGGTCTTCCTCGCGCAGATCTGGACCAACCTCTTCAAAACACATCTCTCTTTCAAAACACCTCCACATCTTTAAACCTCAAAACCCTAGTACCCATCTCACTTCTCCAGCCTCGACACCTCACCTCCTCCGCCACCCTCTCTACCTCCGTCGTCCCTCCACCGTCGTACACCCTTCTCCAGCCGTTCAACCTTCTCCAATCGACACCCATCTCCAGCCGTTCAACATTCTCCAATCGACACCCATCTCCAGTCGTTCAACCTTCTCTAGCCGACACCACCTCCGCCGTCATCCTTCTCCAACCAACACCATCTCAGCCGACACCGGTATGTTTTAAGTTTTTTTTTTTCAAAAAATTGTTCTTTTTATTGTTTGTTGTTAGTTTAATTCTGATTTTTGTTTAGTTTAGTTTATAATTGTTTTTTTTTTGTTTTTTTTTTCTTGATTTTGGCTATGAAAGATGAAACTATTTTTGTTGTTTTTTTCTTGATTTTTGATGTGAAAGATGAAACTATGGTGCTGTTTGTTGTTTGTTTGTGAAAGATGAAACTATTTATGTAAATTCATTGGCTGTGAAAGATGAAACTATTGATGTTTGTTTGTGAAGATGAAACTATTGATGTAAATTCATTGGCTGTGAAAGATGAAACTATTGATGTTTGTTTGAAACTTGTATGTGGTTAAAACTTGATGTAAATTCATAAGTCGACTAGTGTTTGAAACTTGTATGTGGTTAAAACTTGATGTAAATTCATATGTCGAATAGTGTTGTTTCTCATTCCTATTAGGGCAATTTTATTCTTACTCTTGATTCAATTCATTCAAAACGTTTACTATATCCAGAAATCACTTGTGACTTGTTTAAGAGGTAACATCCACTCACCATCATAAGCGTATATCTTGTTTCCTGCCTTCTTAATTAATTATTAGACTTTCATATACTTACCATCCAATGTTGGTCATTCTATTTCAATCTCATGCGTATTAAAGAGGATATTACATTCTAACATTAGCCTCACGAATACTTTGGGCCATTTACCTACCCAATTTTACTAACATTCATTTTGAATTCAAACGTTACCACTGGATTATTATTATTTCATTCCGCTTATCTTAGAGCAAATCATCACATTCTATTACTAACGTTGTCCTTAATTTCTATCACGTCCCCATGTGAGGTGAGTATATAATAGTACGCATTACCGTAAACAGTCAGGTATTAACATGCTAACATACTATCAATTTCATATCTCATTATCCGTACTTGTCATGAGGATTAAACATTAATCTACATTTCTATCGCCACTTGATCTACTTGCAACCTTATATTTAATCTTTCACATTACTTCATCATACTAACCAGGCATGTCGTGCAAGAGCACCATAAGAGCATTTATCAACTAGTCCTAGATTTTCGTTCAAGGTCCTTAAATCTTCATCTTAATGACATAAATATTTTCTAAGGTTGACCATTACAAGTAAATCATTTCATACCATACCATATTTGTCCTACCATTCAATTCATTCATATGCACAATTAATTTTTATAAATTCTTACTTATTAATCTAGAATTGAACATTCTACTAACCTCGCCTTCATCACATAGATCAGTAATCCGTGAGCCAGATAGATTCGCTTCTTTGCTGGTACCTTTCGTACCAGATTCGGTCTCATTCATTCGCGAAACATGCTCCCACTCGTGAGCATCCTTCCATCAGCTTCATTACCATCAACTTACTGAGATTTTCCTCTATTCTTATCTGTAAAATTATCGATTAGCACATATCATTTATTATTTGCATTCTACATGGTGTTTGTTCGCCTAAGACTCTTTTACAAATTTCTTACATACATGTTTAAAACATATTACACATTCCATTTCTCCTATACTGTTTCTTGCTACTACAATAGCTTTCATCGGTCTTCCCTACATGGCGAATCAAATTCTTCATACTATTTTACTAATACTTATTTAATAACTATCAACTTACTTTGTTTGACTTTTCGGAAGTCCATTTGTAAATACATTATGACCTACGCTTACCAATTACCTAGTCCTGACACATCCTTCTCTAGCCGAGCTATATGCTCCTATTAAAAAGACATAATCTTTATACATACCAATGCAAGTCAAATCCATTGACTCGTTATCCATACCTTGCGTTGGTTATTTCTTTCCAATTTGTGGTATTGGAAGATCATGCATTATGCCCACCTACAAATATAAGACTTGAACAATCAAATCATTAAATACCGGGTTCAAATGGCAATCACCATTTGACCCGTGTGACTCATTTGTCCTTCTTAACCATCTTGCATACAACGCATTTACATAAATATATTTATATATAGTAAAAAGTTTCAAAACATAACTTGGTTAATATCTGCTTTAAAAATATTTACTTCTTCGGTCCGCATTTACTTACGAATTCAGACTTTTCGTTCCTCCTTCCATTCCTTTCTATGTTTTGAATCCGTCTCGCGGATTCTAACATATCATTCATACTTTCTCATTCCTTCCATGTTTCGAATCCATCTTGCGGATTCTAACATATCATTCATACTTTCTCATTCCTTTTATGTTTCGAATCCGTCTTGCGGATTCTAACATATCATTCATACTTCTCTTTCGTATTTGGTACTTTCAATTTCTTGAGAGTCTTACATTTCCCTTCACCCTCACGTCCACCTACTCCCTAATTCTAACGGGCATACCTGTAACAATTATCACGGTCTCACGAATGTCATATGTTTCTTGTGTACTAGCCAGGTACACAATCCACATACTAGTTTCGTGTCTTCGTGTAATCATCACCTTATGTCCGAAGAATTAGTTTTCAGCACGTGTAACATTTTCAAAACTTAATTACTATTCCATTATTATCTTTCATTTAAAGTTCTCCTTCTATTGATAGGTTTTACCATTACATGTACTTATATATATATTAAATCTACGTACCTGGGGCCAATTTATCTTGTTATGTGCCTTGGATGTCGGTCCTAGACCGCACTCGCGGATCATCCTCTCCAAACAACTATTCTTACCCTTCGCATAACATACTGTTAGTTTTTCTTCATATACATACTTAAATACACACTTACACTCGCTTCTACCTTTAGATCTTGATCGAGTCTTGGATTGTACGGGTTCCTGGTCACAAGAGCACGCAGGTTTGAGTTCAAGTATTTGTCTCCTCATACTTGATTTCCCTCAAACCAGGGCTCTGATACCAACTTGTAACGCCCAAATTTCCTATTCCGAAAAGGTAATATTAGCATACTATTATTTAATAAAATTCGGGCATGACCCGTTCGTATTATGAACAATTCCCTGTATGACCAACTTGTAAGAACTTAAGTACGACACAGCGGAAAATATGAGCCCAAAAATTTCGTTCTTTATTAGACATAATACTTACATGAAGGTTCAACTACAAAATTTCATACATTCATTAAAAAGGATTTACCACGTTCCATTATATTAATGCTTCAAGACCTATATTTGTCAAACTATGTGACCGATTCCTTCCCGTACAACCCTTGCTCTTGACTCGATCTTCAATCCTTTTATTCTTCATAAAGATGCTAAGTCCTCACAACCTGCATTCACCACATACATCGGTTAGATTTAATAACATCATTACTAAACTAAACATAAATAATCAATAATAAGTCCGCGTTCCTTCTTCCCATACTAATCCTTACGAATAAGCTTTCCGTGTACATTCGTGCATTCCAATTCCTTAAACTTGATAACGACATTAATAGAATACCTGCATTCTCATTTCACACTCAAGACAATGGTTTAGTAACTAAACACTTCAACTGATTTAAACTGTACAAACACATACACAAGTTCCGTTCGCTCATAAGCAATGAATCCTACTTCAAACATAGGCACAAACACACATGTATACGTAGACATGAGCATCCACACATGATTACATACCCCCATACAAACGTACAACTCCTTTAAAACACTTAAATCATCCCTAGGTTTACTAAGGTATGCTAATTACAAACTTCCATACAAATAGACCACGTACGTACGACCTTGCATGCATTCTTACTTCTAATCATAAACACCTATAAGTTCCAACTATTGAATGGTAATTTATTCCATATGCATAAATGTGTAAATATAAATAAATAACCACGAACTTAGTTCATTCCTTTACATTCTTACTCATACATTATAATCGTGATTACGCTTCCTAAACGCATCTTAATTGGGTTTTAGAGTACCTTGTGGAGGATCGGAGGCCCGTAACCATCACTTTATTATTGCGTAAACTTTTTATTTTGTATCTGACCTCCACCGTAAGCTACATCGTAGCTTACGGTGGCCATGAAATCCTTACGGTGACAGCCTACTGCCTTACGGTGGAAAATTGGATTCAGCACCTACCGTAACTTATGCTGGCTACCGTAAGTTATGCTAACGCCCAGATCAGCTTTCCATTTTAATACCAAAACTCGCATAACTTGCTCGTTTTGCATCCGTTTCACTTGAAACTTGTTTGTAATTATTCGTAAAACAATTCCCTACCTATTAGACTAAGAATTCTCACCCTGGGTCCTTTGCCATTAAGAATTTCATTACCGTTACCTTACTTATACTTATTTATTCGACCCGTTTAATCCTTTCAAACTACCTTGACTTAAAATAACTACCTTCGTCTAACTAGATTAATACCTATCTTAATACCTTCATTCATTACATAACCATACATGATTTCCCACGTTCATAAACATGAAAATTCTATATGAATACTAAGAAGTGAGCCGAGAGTCACTTACTACCTAATTTCGACGCCATCTCTTTACTTCAATTCTCACTTACATTAAATGTAGCGTTCCGAATTCAACATTATTTAATTCTACTCATTCGACCCATAACCTTAATACAATCTTTACATGAGATTCATGATATTAACGAAATGTGAAACTAGAGAATTAAATATCATTCACATTACATGCTTCTAAGTTCGTAAGCAAGAAAACTTACCTTTGTTGCTATTTGCTTGCGATCCGGAATGATTTGAACCTTCTTCTTTTATTCCTACAATTCTCAAAACTAACTTACATTAAACCTCTTGTCACAATTACATTCATTTTCTTGGTTTAAAAGCACTATCATTCAAAGTTTCCAAATTCTAACATGGTGGCGTTGTCTAACATGAGTTTCACTTCATTCAAGCATTTTAACAAACACTTGGCATGCATACAACTAACTAAGCATAATGTACAAGCATCATAAACATAATATAACTATTACATATCAACACCATCATGAACACCAAATTTCATAAATTTTCTATGTAACTTTCATTTTAAATTGTTTTTAACTAACAATCCCTTGTCATGAACACTATCATACTTGATCATTAAACTAATTAACATAGAACTTCTACATAATTCTTCTCATCATCACACTTTCAAGTGGGTTTTCATATTCACTATTAATTTAGTCAAATTCAAACATCAATCATGCTTTATTGGTGTTTTCTAATCCTTATTCATAATAATTTCACAAAAGTTTATGGATTTATGAACACCCATCACATTCAAAGTCATCAAACACCAAAATTCTACTTACCTTGTGTTCAAGAATGCATAGATGATCCAAAATCGAGACATGCATGGACTCAAGATCACATCTAGGGCTTTAATTTGCTGAATTTATGATGATTAGGGGTTTTCCCCCTTTTCTTCTTCCTAATCCACGTGACACACACTGGTAGGTGTGTGTGTTTGTGTTTTAATCCCATTTAACCATTCAAGTTGCATTTTTAACATGTTTGCCCCCTAAGGATTCATTCCTTTATTATTTTTGGCTAGTTTCTTTTCCTTTTTAATTTAAACCTTACTTATAGATATTAGCCAAGATAGTAATTTTTATTTATCTTTCTAATATTAGTTAAACCTACACAAATTCTTGCTATCAACATGTGTAGGTCCAACTAGCGGAGGATCTAGTCGCCTAATCCTTGTATAAAAACAAACCCGGTTGTGCGGAATCCAACCATGAATGCAAACCGAGATAAGAACACGAAACACAAATATTCAACGTTTAAACATCTCAAATATATTCAGAACCAGGAAGTTTGTTTTGATTACAAGTATTACACAAGATTATGCTCTCACAAACAAACTCTCAGTTCTCTCGGATGTGTGTGTTCACCTGTCTTCTGTCTTCAGTCCACTGCTGTTTGTATAACCACCTGGTCGACGAAACATGTGAAGGTCGACGAAAGGTGTTGTTGGTCGACGAAACATATCATTACCCGACGAAAGGTCACATCCGACGAAACCTCATGATGATGAAACTAACAGGAGTTTCGTCATGTAGATATCCAGGAGTTTCGTCATGCATATATGCATGAGTTTCGTCGACAGCAACAAACACATGTTTCGTCATCAGCAGGAGCAGGAGTTTCGTCATGTTTGCAAATGCAGGTCTAACAGGTATAAACACAGCAGCAACAGGTATGTTCAGCAATCATGCAGAACATATAATACTTGCAGACGCATTAGATAACGATCTGAGACACGACGGAGGATGTCGAGTCTCGATCTTCAACTTGTAACGTATTCGAACCGAGCGAGCCGTATCCACTAATATGTGTCAACAAACTCCCCCTTGGATGCTGCTTGTGAGGGTTCGAATTCCATGTCTTTCATGTCGGAGGATCTTCAAAGTCTTCACACGTCGTAAGTAGAAAGTGTATCAACAAACTCCCCCTTTCATTTTAGAAGTGTGTTAACAAACTCCCCCTTAAAATAAACTCTCCCCTGAGTTATGCTCGTGAATCTTTTGATCTTCAATGCTTTATATCCTTGTGGTGTTGATGATAGGTCAACGGCAACTCGATCATATTTATCTTTTGAGTGCCTCCATGTCGTGTCTTCATTCCGAAGCTTGTCATCGAACATGTTCTTTTCGCCTTTAGCATCTGCACATGCAAGAAATCTAAACGCATAATGAGAACAACCGCTTGGAATATAGTTAACATAAACAAACGACACACATGTGACCATGTTTTCAATCAACTACCGTTCGACAGTCTAAAAGTTTAACAAATTGTTCAATTTTAGTTTTTAACTTTCAAAACTTGCAAATTTCGACCGTTTATGAAGATTTAGTCGTTTTTGTTTTCGATCAGGTTTCAGGTAACGAAGACTCGAGTTCCAACATCGTACAATAAAAAAGAAAGATAAAAATAAAATCTTTTTGGTTTTTATAAAGTTTATATTAAAACACACCTAAAATCTTTTTGGAATTTTGAATATTTCAAATGTAAAGACAGAAAGCAGTAAATAAATATATACAGAGATGCAGAAACTGAAAGCATTAAATAAATATTTACAGACATTCTTTTTACGAGTTTCGAGGGTAAGAGAATCATATCAGTGTATGGTCACGCCAAAACGCTCTTGTTGTTCAGTTAGTTAACATTTAGATAAGCATCCTATAACGATTATCTGTATTGTTGTCCACATAAGCTCAACTTATCAGATGTAATCATGGCGAGGGGATACGATTAGTGTATGATTTATACTTACCGACCGGTGTTCATCCACACATGACACATTCCCGTATCAAGGTATGCACGAGGGTTTATCTTACTGGTGAGTATACCATTTATCATCCGTTTTGACGTATATGAAAATGTGAGATACTCACTTATTTTGAATTAAAAACAAGCCCTATGTGATAGAATCACTTATTGATGAGGAACTTGATTTTCAGATGCATGAGGGCACAGGAGCAAGTCCGTGAACAGGTCAGTACAACGTACAGCAAAGAGGCGAACTTGACTCCCGGATAAATGTGATATATTATCACTTATTTTGTGGACATGTGATTGTTGATCACTTATTGAGGTCGTATGCAATATGTACACGTATGTATGGTATCATGTAAGATCTAGACTTCGTCTCCGTTATATTCGGTAAAAGAAACAACCATGATACCCAGATTATAAACAGCATAAAGACCACGTATCTCAGAACCTCGGCAATCTATCAAACGAAATTTCGGTACCAAGACCATATGCCAACGAGTGGTTCCCACACAGTCTTCAGTCGATTAAAGTTTATATCACCCTGCACACTTTTAAATGATTGTGAGCCTATCGATACATCTTATATAGAGCTGCTTATCGTTTTTCATTTTAAAGAGGTTTGGACAGACCACTGATGTACTATCATTTTCTCTTTTTCTCGCCAGGAAACTTATTTTTGTTTTTCAATTGTTTTTGTGTTTTTGAAATTTTTCGATGTTTTTGATTTTTTTTTCAAATTTGGATTTACTCCCCCTAAAATATAAAAACTAGGATAAATTAAAAACACAAAAATATTTACAAAAACGATTTTCCGATGTCGGTTTTACTCTTGCTTGACCTTAATACCGTTTACCAGTAATAAAAAGTCAAATCTTGATTTATCAAATGTTTTGGTAAAACGGTCGGCACGTTGGTCATCGGTGTGGACCTTAACAACATCGATTAGCCTTTTATCAAAGCAATCATGTATGAAGTGATATTTGATTTCGATGTGTTTGGTCTTTGAGTGCTGCACAGGATTTCTAGTGATCTGTAAGGCAGCAGAATTATCAACGAAGATAGGAGTAGTTAGGAATTCAAAACCGTAGTCGCGCATTTATTGTTGGATCCACAGGTCTTGGGAGCAACAACTTGAGGCAGCAATTTATTCAGCTCCGCATGTTGATGTAGCGACACAAGTCTGCTTCTTGCACTGCCATGTGACTAGGCGATTTCCTAAAAACTGACATCCAGCCGTTGTGGATTTGCCGTCGATTTTGCATCCGCCAAAATTAGAATCACTGAAAGCGATCAAGTCAAAGCTATCATCCCGAGGGTACCATAGACCGGTGTCAGGGCATCCCTTCAAATAGCGAAAAATCCTTTTTACAGCTGCAAGATGTGAGGCCTTCGGATTAACTTGATATCTGGCAAGCAGGTACGTTGGGTACATTATATCTGGTCTTGATGCTGCGAGGTACATAAGAGATCCGATCATTGCGTGGTAGTATGAAGAGCTAACAACTTCACCCTTCAAGTGAGGATGAATTCCATGATTTTGCTGCAGTGGGGTACCAATGGGCGATGTGTCGGGCATCTGAAATCGGTTCAGGATGTCATTGACATACTTAGTCTGATGAATGAATATCCCAGAATTCGTTTGTTGCACTTGTAAGCCCAAAAAGAAAGTCATCTCCCCCATAGCGCTCATTTAAAATTTCTCCTGCATAACACGCTCGAAATTCCTACACAAAACATCGTTAGTAGAACCAAAAATAATATCATCTACGTATACCTGTACCAATAGAAGATCTCCATCCTGTTCTTTGATGAAAAGAGTGCAATTGACAAGACCTCTTCGAAATCCATTCTCCAGCAGATAATTAGATAAGGTTGCATACCAAGCTCGTGGTGCTTGATGTAGACCATAAAGAGCTTTGTTGAGCAAGCAAACCCGACCGGGATGAATAGGATCTTCAAAACCTAGAGGCTGTTTGACGTACACCTCTTCTTTAACCACACCATGTAAGAATGCACTTTTCACGTCCATCTGGTATACCTTGAATCCTTTGAAGGAAGCATAGGCTAGAAAGATTCGAATTGCTTCAAGACGTGCAACTGGTGCATAAACTTTGTTGTAGTCGATCCCTTCAATCTGACGAAAACCTTGAACGACTAATCTTGCTTTGTTTCGAATAACTACTCCACGGTCATCCTTTTTGCACTTATACACCCAACGGGTACCAATCTTCTTGTAATCATCAGGTTTATCAACGAGTTTCCAGACACCTAGCTTCTGGAATTGCTGCAGTTCTTCCTGCATAGCTTCAACCTAAGAATTATCTTTCAAAGCTTCTTTAATAGCTTTTGGTTCTTCTTGTGATACATAACACACGAAGGACCAATCGTTTTGTTGACCAGATTCTCGAATCGCCGCATACAAGCCTGCATTATTGTCGTTTCGCAACATGTTCCTTGTTTGAATGCCACTTTGTACATTTCCGATGATGTTTAGTTGAGGATGGGTATTGTGAATTCTTGTTTCTGGATTATTTGGAACTGGAATGTTTGTACCCAGATTGTTGAGATTGAGATCAACAACCAATTCAATACCTTGAACTAGCGAAGAGGATGATGCAGCAGCTTCAGCTGTTTTAGGGGCATCCACTGGAGGTGTAGCCTCTGAAGTACCATGAACAGCTTCTTGGTCTGCATCGAGAAATTCATCATCCTCTGAAGATTCGTTCAATTCGGTAGCATCGTAAAAATCCTCATTGTCGAGAGCATTATTTTTCACTGAAGTTGGTTCTTGATTGTTGACAATAATTGGACGAACCAACGGTGAATCTGTTGCGTTGTCACTCTCGAAAAACATCCTTGTCACAGCACTTTCTTCGACTTCTTGAATATTGATCGAATTGAAACGGTCATTATACTCAAACATCCATGGTTGACCTGGACATTTGACTGGAAATGTGTGCCGTTTTACCCTGACCTCAGACCATTCCTCGACCCTTTTAGTCTCTAGGTTCCAGACTCTTAAGTTCGGGGTGGCATAACAAAGAAAGTAACCTTCAATAGCTTTTGCCCCAAACTTTCCATTAGGATCGATCATTGTGAAAGGAGCTCCAAACGGTTCAAGATATGACAAATCTGGTTTCCGTTTGTGAAGAAGCTCGAAGCAGGTCTTGTTGTGCCTTTTGACTGTAAGGGTTCGGTTCAATGTATAACAAGCAGAGGACACAGCTTCAGTCTAGAAGGGAATCGGCAATTGTGACTCTACCAACATCATCCTAGCAGTCTCGATCAATATACGGTTTTTACGTTCAGCGACGCCGTTCTGTTGAGGAGTGTAAGCCGCACTAAATTCGTGAAGAATACCTTTTGAAGTACAAAACTCCTTCATGGCTTGATTTTTAAATTCTGTTCCATTGTCGCTGCGAATCCGTCTAACCTTCAAAGTATACAAATTCTCAATCTGAATGATCAAGTTTTTGATAATACCAAAAGTATCACTATTGTGAGCCATGAACGCCACCCAAGAAAATATTGAATAATCATATGTTATCACGAGGCAATATTGATCATTCCGAATGCTTTTATGCTTGGCTGGACCGAACAAATCCATGTGCAAACGTTCAAGCGGAACGTCCACCGTGTTGATCTTCTTAGTCGGGTGTCGCTTCTTGCTTTGCTTTCCTTTTTGGCATGAAACACAGACGTCTTGAAGATGGAAGTTTTAAAGAGGAACACCATTCACTAATTCATTCGACACCAAATGATTCATTTTGCGTAAGTGAATGTGACCCATCCGTCTATGCCAAGAGATTGAGTCTTTTTCTGTGGCTTTGGAAACGAAACAGGTTGCTTGTGCAGACGTTGTAATAGCTTGACTCATATCAAGGACATACGGATCATTAATCCTTGGAGCAGATAAGAGAATCCATTCTTTCGGAATCTTGAAGCCGGGTTTCAACACATAACATCCATTTGCATCAAAGTGTACTGAAAACTGCTTATCACAAATTTGTGAAACGCTAAGAAGATTGTGATCAAGTTGTTGCAAAAAGTTGATCTTATCAAAGCTTACAACCCCGTTGGTTACCATTCCTTCACCAGTAATATATCCGCCTTTATCTCCAGCAAAAGCAATATAACCTCCTCTAATAGATTTAACGTCGTAGAGAAGCTTCATGTCACCTGTCATGTGCCTGGATGCCCCACTATCAACAATCCAATGACTGCTGAAAGTTCCTCCTGGAACACCCTGCACATGAACTCACATGATTAGTTGGAGATGGGGACCCAAGCCTTTGTGGTCTTGGGTCTTCCGGTTTCATTGACAAAAGTTATTTAAATTTCTCGATGATTTGGAAATTGTGATGCTCCCCCTGAATTAGTAACCGTTTTTAGTTTCCAAGTCTGTTGTGTTTTACCAGTTTGAATTTTTGAAATCTTAACTTCGTGATCATTAGAAGTTTTAGAAATTTCTGGTTTAACGGAAATAGGTTGTTTGTGAACCACGTCGGTTTTAATTGCCTTTTCAATTAACTTGACTTGTTGGCGTTTCTGTTTCTTTTCCCTTTTTTTACAAGGCGGGGATCTTGTTTGGAAGAAATAGATCTCTTTCGGTAATTTTGTTCACGGGGATCATCCACTTTGGCTTTTAGTTTATGAAAATATGGACAATTTCGAATGATATGTTCAATTTCACCACACTCAAAACATGATCTTCGTTCAACAAACCCCAAAGTAACATGTGATTATCTTGTTGATGAACTTTGTGATCCCGAGGTACTTGGTTTTGAACTATTTTGTTCATTTCTTTTCAACAATTTAACTTGATTGACATGATCTAAGTTAGATTTATTTGCAAAAGTTTCCAATTTGTCCGTTCCCGTTGATTTCACAAAGTTCACTTTCTTGTTCTTCTTTTGGTTCGGTTCCTTTCGACCTTGAGTCGTTGATTTACCATTTCGTTTGGTATGATTTTGCTGCTTTTTCACTGTTGGTAATTTCTAATTGCCATATTGTTTTTGAATTTCAACCTTTGGAATCGGAGGGCACTATGTTACCACAACGTGTGAACCCGACTTTCCCAAAAACCTACTTATCGAATCTTCAAAAACTTTACTGATTAAAGAATGATTTACATTCTTAATCGGAAAATCTTTATCAGAATAGATTTTATCATCACCAACAAAAGTGTACAGCAAATTCACACTCTCAGATTCTTGCAAAGAAGTGGACTCGACCAGAACAGTCTTAGCAGGTTTTGCGGGAGGATCAGATAGAATATGATTCTCGAGAGGTATGTCCTCTTCTTTGATTACCGCATCAGACTGTGCTGAGTCAGTATCCTCGGATTCATCATTTGAAGAATCAGCATCCTCAACAATGACTGGAGGATCCTGATTTTGTTCAGCAGTTGATACTTTCGTATCTGCTGACACATCCGAGTCTGATGATACTTTCGTTTTGTATCCGAGTCCGGTTGCGAATTCCTCAATGTCTAAAGGAACTGATTGCTCAAACTAAGTTCTATTCTCCTCATCAGGCAATGCATCATATGTGTTTAACAGGTGTTGGACATTTCTTATATCCAATGCACGTGACATCCTTTTTCTCTTTTTGTATGTTAATGATGTGATCCAGCACATACCTAGAGTTTGAATAACTGTCTAGCTTAAGCCGGATCGCCTCACTTTCACACTTTACACAGGCTAACTCTTTTTACATGATTTCGAGACGATTAATATAACAGTTTATGTGAGTTTGTTTTCTTGAAACCATTTTTTTTAGCTCGGTTTTATCTTTTCTTAAAATTTCAACCACCTTTTTAAACTCATTTTCATGGTTGTCATAAAACATGTTAGCCTCGTTGCATTTCGAAAGATCCACTATCAACTTTTGATTGTGGATATATGTCACGTCATACTTGCTTTGCAAATCATCATATTTGCTTTGCAAGTCCGACAATTTTTCACCTAAACTAACACATTTATCAGAAGTTGGTTTATCGACACATACCTGACTTGATGAACTGATGACATTAGCCATAAAGGCTGAATGAATAGAAGAAGAAGAAGAATAAGCAACTTTATCCACCAGAATTGATCTTCTGTCATTCCTTGCTGCAGCTTCTCCCAACAATTCATCAACATCTGCGTCGACTGACACACTTGACGTTTCATCCAAATGATCATCGACTGAAGTTGAGGATTCTTCATCTGAGCTTCTACTATATCCGGAACTGTCTTCATCTTCAGATGATTCTCCACCACTGGCGGAAGATTCTCCACCACTGGTGTGTTTCAGATCCTTTACAACTTCAGCAAAACAAGCTGTTCTATCCTGAACATCACTTCCCAATTGAATCGACCAGTCACAACCTTCATCGACTTGTACCACAAGACCCTAGTTGGCATTTGATGCTCCTGCTTGGTATGGATTGTTCAAAGGCATCAATGTACGCTCGTTATTCCTGTTTTGATCCTGATTCTGATTCTGCTGGTTGCCTTGATTCCTGAAAGGATTCTGGTTCCAATGTTGAGCTGGTTTGGTACATTTTCTCTTGAAGTGACCTCGTTCACCACAATTGAAGCACTTGACTGATTGTTTATCGAACCCATACTTGGTATCTCTCTTGCTTTCCAAGCTGGTTCTACCAGTCCTTTCCATGAAGTCTTTAGCTCGCCTGACCGCACTAGCAAAAGCATACTTAATGTCCATCATATCCATTTCCTCCTTATCGATCTGCTGATAATCTTCTTGTGTCAGATTGTTGTCGGACTTGCAAAGCAAATATGATGATTTGCAAAGCAAGTATGACGTGACATATATCCATAATCAAAAGTTGATAGTGGATCTTTCGAAATGCAAAGAGGCTAACATGTTTTATGAAAACCATGAAAAAGAGTTTAAAAAGGTGGTTGAAAATTTAAGAAAAGATAAAACCGAGCTAACAAAAATGGTTTCAAGAAAACCAACTAACATAAACTGTTATATTAATCGTCTCGAAATCATGCAAAAAGAGTTAGCCTGTGTAAAGTGTGAAAGTAAGGCGATCCGGCTTAAGCTAGACAGTTATTGCATTTATCAGAAGTTGGTTTATCGACACATACCTGACTTGATGAACTGCCGACATTAGCCATAAAGGCTGAATGAATAGAAGAAGAAGAAGAATTAGCAGCTTTATCCACCAGAATTGATCTTCTGTCATTCCTTGCTGCAACTTCTCCCAACAATTCATCAACATCTGCGTCGACTGACACACTTGACGTTTCATCCAAATGATCATCGCCTGAAGTTGAGGATTCTTCATCTAAGCTTCTACTATATCCGGAACTGTCTTCATCTTCAGATGATTCTCCACCACTGGCGGAAGATTCTCCACCACTGGTGTGTTTCAGATCCTTTACAACTTCAGCAAAACAAGTTGTTCTATCCTGAACATCACTTCCCAATTGAATCGACCAGTCACAACCTTTATCGACTTTTACCACAAGAGCCTGGTTGGCATTTGATTCTCCTGCTTGATTTGGATTGTTCACAGGCATCAACGTACGCTCGTTATTCCTGTTTTGATCCTGATTCTGCTGGTTGCCTTGATTCCTGAAAGGATTCTGGTTCCCAAGTTAAGCTGGTTTGGTACATTCTCTCTTGAAGTGACCTCGTTCACCACAATTGAAGCACTTGACTGATTGTTTATCGAACCCATACTTGGTATCTCTCTTGCTTTCCAAGCTGGTTCTACCAGTCCTTTCCATGAAGTCTTTAGCTCGCCTGACCGCACTAGCAAAAGCCCACTTGATGTCCATCATATCCATTTCCTCCTTATCGATCTGCTGATAATCTTCTTGTGTCAGATTGATGTTTCCAACCTGACCTGCTATCAACCCACAATACGCGCTCACCAATGTGTTTAGTAGCTCCATATGATCCTTAGCTACTTCAACACTTACTTTCAAGAAATTCGAGGTGTCGAGCCAAATAGTATTTGGATTAGATGGCTGACCGACAGATGAAGTGCTTCCATAACAAGCTTGTTGTGGAACTGGTAGTGGATTTCCGTACAAATCAGTTGCTACAGATGACCTTTGGGCTTGCTGCTGGGGAACTAGCAGTAGTGGATTTCCATACGAGTCTGTTATTCTTTGTTGTTAAGGAACTGATTGTATTGGATTTCCATACAAGTCAGTGCTTGAGACAAAAGCCGTTTGTAGCGGAGCATGTGTAACAGGTCTTGCAACGGTGCTAGAACCTCCAGAGTTACCATAATACATATCAGGATTTTGTTGCACTGGAATCCGTTTTGCCTTCCTGATTTCTTCTTGATCTTTGTTCTCCAAGAGCTGAACGAAATCATTGATGTTTGTCGTAGCCAATGTGCCATTGTATTTCAAGATTTCCAAGAAACCATTCCATTGAGGTGGCAATGCATCGGCAAACTTTGTGACAACCCCTGCTGGAGTTGTTGCTACCAAATAACTATTTAACTCAGTCAGCAAGTGATAATATCTACTTGTCAAATCTGCCAAAGATTCCTTTTCCATACATGTGAAGCCATCAAACTCCTTCTTGAGTAAATCATGTCGCAATTGGCGTGACGCTTCATTTCCTAGACCTCTCGTCTTCATTGCATCCCATAACCGCTTTGACGTCTTGAAGCTGATAAACTGATGATATATATCCTTGCTCAATGCCTGAGTTAGAATAGCATATGCTTTCTTTTCTAAATCATATGCCTTTTTCTCGTCTTCCGTAAGATCTGCAAATGCCGTGGCAGTTGAAGCGGCAACATCAAGAACTTGATCGAAATCTTTAGTAAAACATAACCACAGTTCTGTGTTTTTCCCAAGGACATACGTATGGAAACTTTCTTCCCATCCAGGATATTCAGTCATGTGCATTAGCTTCGGTGGACGGTTAAGGCTTCCGGTTTTGCTTTCGCTTAAAAGTATACTTTGAATACTTTGAGTTTGATTTGAAACAAATGCCCATTGACCTATCGAAATTGGATTCGCTTGCGATGGAATAGACGAAGATGCGGGTGCGGGAGATTCAGCCCATGATGGCGACAAACCCGTGCTTCTATACTTGCTTCTGTATTAGATGTAGGTGCGGGAGATTCGGCCCATGATGGTGATAAACCCGTGCTTCTATATTTGCTCTCCATATTAGATGCAATACCCCACCAGTCTGGATTCATTTTGAGTATTTCAAAATGAAAACCTGATTAAATCACTTGAAACAAACAGTTAAAACACTTTTTGAAACCTTCTGTAAAAAAAATTGACAAGTGTCTCGATGAAACTCAATGTCTTTGGCGAAACACTTAACTGATGAAACAAGGATTTTTCTAAATGACAAAGTGACGAAACTCTAGGAAGTTTCGTCTAGAACAATTATGACGAAAATATGAGTTTCATCAAAAACAATTCCAAAGGAGAAAGGATGTTTCGTTGACTATAAATCACAAACAAAACAAAGAATATATTTTCTAAAACCAGTTAAAACTTATCCTGACACACCTTACTTTTGCACACTGTTTTTCAAAGTTTCATCATTTCAATGGACAATCTTTTCACCAACTTTGTCAAATCACACCTTATATTTTCCTCTGTTGTCAACAACTATTAATCATACTTGTGTCAACATTTTCAAACAACAATATTATAATCACCAACACTTCAATAATTCAACAAATCAAGATCAAAATACATATATTATCAAGAACAAGCATGAACAATATGAAGATCTTGATGAACACTATGAAAATTCCAGTCAAACTTATGAGTTTTCCGGTAACCAGACAAATTTCCGAGAACAATTTTGCATAAAAAGTTTAATAAAAACCAAATCTTAACATGTAAACTAGGTTTTTCAGCAAACTAATCAGCAAAATATAAAGATTTTCAAGGTTATAAACTTGTTTTTTCCAGAAAAGATGAGCTTCAAACACTCGAAAAACACTCGGTTTTAACAAGGAAGAGAGCCTTGGCTCTGATACCACTTGTAGGTCCAACTAGCGGAGGATCTAGTCGCCTAATCCTTGTATACGAACAAACCCGGTTGTGCGGAATCCAACCGTGAATGCAAACCGAGATAAGAACACGAAACACAAATATTCAACGTTTAAACAACTCAAATATATTCAAAACCAGGAAGTTTGTTTTGATTACAACTATTACACAAGATTATGCTCTCACAAACAAACTCTTAGTTCTCTCGGATGTGTGTGTTCTCTCTGTGTTCACCTGTCTTCTGTCTTCAGTCCACTGCTGTTTATATAACCACCTGGTCGACGAAACATGTGGAGGTCAACGAAAGGTGTTGCTGGTCGACGAAACATATCATTACCCGACGAAAGGTCACAGCCGACGAAACCTCATGATGACGAAACTAACAGGAGTTTCGTCATGCAGATATCCAGGAGTTTCGTCATGCAGATATGCAGGAGTTTCGTCGACAGCAACAAGCACATGTTTCGTTATCAGCAGGAGCAGGATTTTCATCATGTTTGCAAATGCAGGTCTAACAGGTACAAACATAGCAGCAACAGGTATGTTCAGCAATCATGTAGAATATATAATACTTGCAGAAGCAGTAGATAACGATCCGAGACACAACGGAGGATGTCGAGTCTCGGTCTTCAACTTGTAACGTATTCGAACCGAGCGAGCCATATCCACTAATATGTATCAATTACATGAATACACACGCACACATATATAAGGATTATATGTGTTGTAACTTTCTTGTAATAAATTTCATGTTAAACTACATTCGATTTCGCATTTTGGGATGTTACAAAACTTGTATGTGGTTAGAACTTGATGTAAAATTCATATGTCGACTACTGTTTGTTTGAAACTTGTATGTGGTTAAACTTGATGTAAATTCATATGTCGACTAGCGTTTGTTTGAAACTTGTATGTAAATTCATATGACACCGAATACGTGCATTGACTAATAAAGAGAAATTTAACCATGCTCATGCAAGACTTTGGAACATAATTGAGCGTGCTTTTGGTGTCTTGAAAGCAAGATTCCCTATTTTGAAGAGGACGGCACCATTTCCTTTGGTTACACAAAGGAACATAACCATTGCATGTTTCGCGCTACATAATTTTATAAGGAAAGAGGGTTTGAGTGATGAATTGTTTACAGAATACGATCAACCCAATGTTTCGTTGCATAATAGGCAAGTGCACGTTGATGCTTATGAAGACGAGGTTGAAGCACATGATATTGCATCAGATCAGAATATATGACTCAGTTACGGAATGCGATTGCTAAGCAGTTAATGCAAAGCATGGATTCAATGATTTAAACAAATGTTATTGTCTTTTTATGAATATTATTTCAGTATTGTATAACTATTATTTATGTTTGAATGTTAAAAAACTCTTTTAAGTTAAATAAAATCAGTTTATTAATATTTCAGTTTATTTCAGCAGCTTGCAGAAGTTAAAAAACAAACAGCCTTCTTCTTGCAGACTGCAGAGGTTTGGTCCACCTCTTCAGCAGCAGATGTCTGCAGATGTGGTCCGCAGACTGCAGACGTTTTACCTCTGAAAAAACAAACAACACCTTACTACTGGTGGTGATTGATTACCGATGATTAACAAGTTACTATTGATGGTAACTTACTACACATGAAGAATAACTTTAGACTATGTGTAGTGATTTAGTTAGTGAGTGAAAAGTGAGCATGGCGTCATTGTCACGTATGTGTGGGACACTCACTAACTAAACCATTAGTGATGTGTGATGGCTTTTTACTCTTTGACGCCCCCTTTTCTCGGAGCCACCACCATTCAACAGAACCATGTGTGTGACATACCTTTGGTTCACGCCCCTTGTAATGGTGCCCCCATTCTAGTGTTTCATGCCCCTAGGTGGTGAGTATGTAAGTGGGTAATGCCCATGGTCTTATATTCAAGTAATTGATGATATCAAGAAGGGTTTTATTGATGTTTCTGTGTTACATCGAAAGAGAAAAGAATAAACCATATATAAGAAAAAAGACAATCTCATGCAATATGCTAAACAAGGAAAATGGCCAAACATAGGAAACTAAATACTTGATTGATGGAGGGAATAATAGAGAATATTTGACCAAAATCCTATACTCCCCCTCAAGATGGAGCATGTAAGTTTCGAATGCCCATCTTGACAAGTAACATTTGGAGTTGTTGAGATCCCAAACCTTTTGTGAGTAAATCTGCAATCTGATCTTTGTTGTTTATTTGCATTGTCATGATTTCTTTGGATTCAACTCTCTCTCGAACAAAGTAACAGTCCATCTCAACATGTTTGGTTCGCTCATGAAAAACTGGATTGTTAGCAATGTGACGAGCTGCTAGATTATCGCAGAAGAGAGTTGTTGGAGCTGTCAGGATGATCTGTAGATCCTTAAGTAACCATCAGACCCATAAGATTTCACTAACGGTGGATGCTATGGCTCTATATTCAGCCTCTGCAGAGGAACAAGAGATTAGAGATTGTTTCTTGGACTTCCAAGAAATAGGAGCACCACCCAAAAGGAGAAGATATCCGGTTCTCGATCGTCTAGAATAGGGGCATCCAAGCCAGTTTGCATCACAGTAAGCAGTTAGGATGGGTTTCCCAGCTCGTGGGAGTAAAATACCTTGTCCTACTGTTCCTTTTAAGTAACAAAGTACCTAATTTGTAGCATCCATATGATTTTTCCTTGGGTCAGCCACAAACTGACTTAACACGTTAACAACATATGCAATGTCTGGTCTTGTAACCTGTAGATATAACATTCTGCCAATCAAACGCCGATACGAGGTGGCATCTACTCGGTTCTCCTTTTCAGCTTTGTCGAGTTTTAGATTTGATTCAATGGGAAAGGAGCTTGGTCGACAACCCATCATCCCACTATCTTCTAATATGTCCAGGGTGAATTTTCGCTGACTTAGAACCAACCCTTCAGATGTTTTAGCGACTTTAATTTCGAGGAAATATTTTAATCTTCCCAAGTCTTTGATACTGAATTGTTTATCAAGGTACTTCTTTGTTTGTTGAATTTTCAAGGGATCGTTTCCTTCCAGGATGACGTCACCGACATAAATGAGGACTGCAACAAAAGAGTTCTCTTCTTTGTACGTGAATAAGGAATGATCGGCCTTAGATTTCTTGAACCTTTGATTGAGAAGCGAAGATGTAAACTTTTCATACCAGTTGCGGGAGGCCTGTTTCAACCCGTAAAGAGACTTTTTGAGCCGGCAAACACGATTTTCGTTTTCCTTAGAAAACCCTTGAGGAATCTTCATGTATACTTCTTCACGGAGATCTCTGTGTAGGAAGGAATTATTTACATCCAGTTGGTGAACAATCCAATCTTTCTTCGCCGCTACTGCTAAAAGAGTTCTAACAGTAACCAGTTTTGCCACCGGTGCGAAAGTATCATGAAAATCCACTCCTTCCTGTTGGGTAAAACCTTTTGCTACTAGCCGAGCCTTGTATCTCTCAACTTCTCCATTTGGTTTGTACTTGATTTTGTAGACCCATTTGGAGTCTATGGCTCGTTTCCCTTTTGGCAAAGTTTCCAAAGTCCATGTTCCATTCTGTTCAAGAGCCCGTATTTCCTTTTGCATGGCCTCTCTCCAACGTTCATCCTGCACTGCTTGCTGAAATAATTTTGGCTCATTGTTTGAACTAATGGCCGTTAAGAAAGCTTTATGAATGTGAGAAAATTTATCGTACGAAATTAAATTTTCAATAGGGTAACCGTAGAGAAGGCTTGATCGGGTACGGGTTGCGAATGGTCGACCGAAGAGGGAAGATTGACAACATAGTCTTTGAGCCATCCGGGTTGTGACCGGGTTCTTTTGCTTCTAGTCTCGGCTTGTTCAACAACATCGGGCTCCTCATTAATTGTGCTTTCAACGCTTTGGTCTGGAAGTTGTGGGTCCATTTCTTCTTCACGATTCAAGTCATCAAGTGGGCATGTATAACAACCCTCCAAAAATATTTTTCCGACGCCCTAATATATTTAAAATACCCTTATATATCTTAAAATACACCCCGTATGTGAAAACCGAGCCCAAAATACATTATATCATTTAAAATAAAATAAAACTGAATTTTTAATGTCGCTCACGGCCCGTGATGGATATAGCACAAGGCTACGCGGGGCGCGATGACTTGGATACGAGGACGCACCGGAGCACGCCACGTGTCCGACGTGTGTGGGGTCTAGGGCTGACTCGGCAAGCCTATCACGGGACATATAGTCCCTGGCGGGCCGCGTAAGCCCCCTTCTCATTTTACGCGGGGCGCGACAGACCCCCTGAACAACCCTATATATAGAATTCGTTGGCCACAGTTCACAAATCGTTCATAAATCTTACGTCTCTCAAATTTCTGAAGAATTAATATAATTCTCGGGCAGAATATCCCCCTAAATAATGAAGTTCTGCTCCGTTGTAAGTTTCATAACCCCGGTTACGTATTAGATACGCTGCCTGATTGATCCAGGGTTCCGTAATGGTTGTCGTGGTTCTGCCCGACGTAGTCGTTGGAATGTCGTCTCGGGGAGGGTATCATTAATATAAATAATGGGTTATTATACTAACACGTGTGCATTTGTGTAAAGTATAGATAATCACCAGGAAACTCTTACAGAAAATTTAAGACAGCAAAGTGAGTAATCTCCTTTTTGCAAACTGTTTTTACAAGACCTCACACGATTAATTATATATTAAACAATTATTGATTATTTGTAAGGATACAATTATCGTCGGTATATTTGGGGTTTTGTATACAAAATTTGTTACTGCCTTGCGAGGAGTAACATGACCATAAGTCGAGACGACAGTACCGTGGGTGGTAATTAGTATGACTTGGAAATAAATGTAATTGCGCGACCGCCCTCAATACTGTACAATGGTTTTTATTAAAACTTGATTAAACTGGGATTCACTCACCAGTATTTCCCACTGACAAATGTTTTTAAACGCGTTTCAGGTAACAAAATGCGATTAATTATATATTAAACAATTATTGATTATTTGTAAGGATACAATTATCGTCGGTATATTTGGGGTTTTGTATACAAAATTTGTTACTGCCTTGCGAGGAGTAACATGACCATAAGTCGAGACGACAGTACCGTGGGTGGTAATTAGTATGACTTGGAAATAAATGTAATTGCGCGACCGCCCTCAATACTGTACAATGGTTTTTATTAAAACTTGATTAAACTGGGATTTACTCACCAGTATTTCCCACTGACAAATGTTTTTAAACGCGTTTCAGGTAACAAAATGTGAAAGCCAAATAGAAGCCAGCTGGACAGCACGGAAGGCTTGGAAAAGTGGCTATAAAGTTACCTAAAATGAATAGATGTTTTATTTAAATAAAATAGGGTTTTATCCCTATGAAAATGTGTGTACTTAAAACTTGAGATTTTCCCATGTGTTTAATATTATAAAAGCGTGGTATTTTACTCTGATAAAATATTTCCTAACTACGGTCCTGATGTAAATTCCGTTGCCATATTGACTAACCCAGATACCACCAAAACTGGCTCGCGGCCGCCAGTTCCCGGGAGATAGGGATCGGGGGTTGCGGAAGAAGGTGGTATTAGAGATAAGCCACTGATTCAGCCACATAAGTGTTCTGCTGACACCAAAATTCAATCTGTTAGGAAATAAATTACGGAAATGCGTGAATAATTGTATGTTATTGTTATGTGTTATTTGACTATCTGTTAGTTTACAGTATGAGCGACCAAGGACCATCCGACGCGTATCGTCAGTTGTCTGGTTCGCCTAGAAGCGAAGGCGCCTCTTCACAGCCTGCCCTCTCAGGGTATTCAACTGATGATGAAGAAGGAATATTCGTGTTTAAGGCTCAGTCTAAAGAGCCATTCCCTCAGAAAAAGAGAGCATGGTTCAGTAAGGGAGCACATGAGCATAGGAAGATAATGAAAAAGTTACAAGAACAACGAGTGCTAGCAGCAGCTAAAAGAGAAACCAATACCCACACCCAAGACATGCTTAATAGGAGTCTAACAAACTTCCATATTTTAGCAACCACAGCTGCCGACCCCAACCTGGATCAACTGATAGCACCCCAACCATTATAGCCAATGGAGATAGAAAATAACCCAGAAAATCAAGTAGAAATGCATGATTTTAATCCAGAGGAGATACCTAGGGTACCAATACCCAATCCCTTAGACCCAGACTACGATCTGTGGTTTGATGATCATACGGACTATGTGCAACGCTACCAGCTGACAGACCTGCCCATGCCAAACCTAGCAGCTTACCCAAGTCTGGACCCTCTGGATCCCTACTACGATAATGATGAATACATTAGGGAAATCTTAGAGAATTCGTATCCTCAAGAAGAACCCATGCCACAGTACCCAGATCCAGTGCCCGCACATGCACCACCAATGAGTGCAGAAAATGTGCAAGAACTCCGAACTTTCGGAGAAGAGATTTTAGAGAGTAGCGAGAGAATGAGGCAGGTAGGAGAACGTCTCGTCTGGAAGTACGACGAGCGTCATATGGATTTTTGGATGAATCCATATCAGTGAAGGAGATGGTGAAGGTAGTAATAATAATAATAATAATAATAATAATAATAATAATAAGAAAATAATATATATATATATACAATAGGTATGTATGTGTTTGAAAAAAAAAACTACGGATGCCTACTACTAATAGTGTGATTTTTATTTCAGTTGTATTGTAATTTTAATTTCCAGTTCTGGTTTGTATTAGATGCATACTATATAAAAATAGAGTAAGTCGCAATGATCGACGCTTTTGACCAAAATGCGTATCATGTGATTGATCGTATTAAGATATTATTTTGTGATATTAATATGTGGTAAATGTTTAAAATTCAGATGGCCGACCAAGTAAATCAAGAGAATCTGGATAATAACCTGGAAAACCAGAATGACAATAATCTGAATAACGATAACCCGAACAACGAAAAAAATGGAAACCCAGTGGATAATAGTGCCATCCAACACATAGTGGCACAAGGAATAATAGATGCGATGCCATTTATTATTCAACTGTTAAAGAAGCGGATAATAAAAGTAAGCATAGCAGTAAGCTACCAACTGAACCAGAAAACAGCGTGAACAATGGACCTGTACTTCAAGTACCCATTCCCAAAAGAAGAAGAACCATGCCTTATGGTTATTCTTATAAAGAATTCTGGTCTTGTAAACCAATTGAATTCTCGGGCAATGAAGGAGCCATTGCAGCCTTACGCTGGATAGAAAAGACTGAGGCAGTCTTGAAAATAAGCAAGTGCGCAGAAGAGGATAAGATAATGTTTGCTTCTAATCTGTTTAAGAATTCAGCCTTAGAATGGTGGAACACTATCCTCCAAACTAGGGGAAGTGATAGGATTTACAATATGGAATGGGAGGAATTTAAAAACATGGTAGAAAGGAAATTCTACCCTCCCAATGAAAAAGAACAGATAGCAAATAAATTCTTAAACCTTAGGATGACTGGAGTGGATAGTAAGGGGTACACTACGTTATTCTTTGAATATGCTAGAATAGTGCCAACCCTTACATCACCTGAACCAGTATTAATCTTCCGTTACATCTGGGGATTGATTGGAGAGATATGGCATGTAGTCAAGGCAGCTAGACCACAAACCATAGAAGAAGCTGTAGAACTCCCAAATACCTTGACAGATGAATTAGTGCGTACACGAGAAGAGGGTCAAAGGAAGAACCTAGCTCAAAGGCTTACCCAGGAATTTCGCTACGGTAATTTCAACCGTAGGAATGTAGGTTCTACCTCTGCACCCTACTGCAAGGCTTGCAAGAAGAAGCATTCGGGAAAATGCTCAATTTATTGCAATTTCTGTAAGATGCCAGGGCACAAGGAAGAAGATTGTAGGAGGAAACCTAATAATGGAATGTGCTTCAACTGCGGAGAAAAATGTCACATCAGGCCAAACTGTCCGAAACTAGCTTCAGCCATGATCAATAAGAATACCAAAAATGCTAGAGCATTTGTTCTGACTGCAGATGAGGCCAAAATGATTCCGGACGTGAAAGCTGGTACGTTTTTAGTTAATGATGTTTTTGCAAAAGTATTATTTGACTCTGGTGCGAACCAAAGTTTTGTTAATACTTCATTTTGCAAATTACTCAATCAACCATTAACTAAACTCCCACAAGAATGTCTAGTAGAAACAGCGAATGGAGAAACCGTTAAGATTTCTGAAATCTTGCAGGGAGCAAGAATATAATTTTTAAACCAAAAGTTTATTGCAAACCTTTACCCAATGAATCTGGCCGGATTTGATGTTGTATTAGGAATGGATTGGTTAATAGCCAATAAAGCCAGTATTTTATGTGATCAAAAGTCAATTCAAGTAAATTCACCAAAGGGTGAAAAGATCACGATTAAAGGAGATAAACCATCTAGATCCATAAAATTCATCTCTGTGATGAAAACAGCAAGTTATATAAGAAAAGGGTCATTAGTGTATTTGATTTCTATAATCACTAACACTAAAGGAAAAGAACTAAAAGATATTCCAGTAGTATCTCAGTTTTCAGATGTATTTCCAGAAGAACTACCAGGACTACTGCCAGACAGAGAAGTTGAATTCAGAATTCACCTACTACCAGGAACCGCACCGATTGCCAAAGCACCTTAGCGTTTGGCACCCGCAGAAATGCAGGAACTGAAGAAACAATTAGACGAATTGTTGGAGAAAGGATTCATACAGCCAAGTTCATCACCTTGGGGAGCACCAATTTTGTTCGTCAAAAAGAAAGACGGATCAATGCGTATGTGCATTGACTACCGTGAATTGAACAAGGTCACGATTAAGAATCGGTATCCATTACCAAGAATCGATGATCAGTTCGATCAGTTACAAGGAGCTCGATTTTTCTCAAAAATCGATCTACGGTCAGGATATCATCAATTAAAGGGACAGGAAGAGGACATTCCTAAAACCGCATTTAGAACAAGGTATGGTCATTATGAATTTACTGTCATGCCATTTGGTTTAACCAATGCCCCAGCCGCATTTATGGACATGATGAACCGAATATGTAAGCCATATTTGGATAAATTCATAATTGTCTTTATAGATGATATTCTCATTTACTCTAAGAGTAAAGAGGAACATGCAAAGCATTTACACGCACTTCTAAGTTTATTAAGAAAGGAAAAGCTTTATGCTAAGTTTTCAAAGTGCGAATTTTGGTTAGAACAGGTACAATTTCTTGGACACTTAGTCAATCATGAAGGAATTCATGTAGATGCCACCAAGATTGAGGCAATTACCAAATGGAAAACCCATGAGTCACCAAACGAGGTTAGAAGTTTCTTAGGACTAGCCGGTTATTATAGAAGATTTATTCAAGATTTTTCTAAGATAGCCATTCCCTTAACTAAGCTAACCTGTAAATCTGTTAAGTTTGAATGGGGAACAAAACAAGAAGAAGCATTTAAAATTCTTAAGCAAAGATTAACCCACGCACCCATACTAACATTACCAGAAGGAACTGAAGACTTTTTAGTCTATTGTGACGCTTCTAAGTTAGGTTATGGATGTGTGTTGATGCAACGTCAAAAGGTTATAGCATATGCATCCAGACAACTTAAGAATCATGAAGAGAATTATTCAACCCATGATTTAGAACTAGGAGCCATAATTTTTGCCCTGAAAATTTGGAGACATTACCTATATGGTAGTAAGTTTACTATTTTCACGGACCATAAGAGTTTAAGATATGTTTTCGAGCAAAAGGAATTGAATATGAGACAAAGACGCTGGATGGAGATGCTTAGTGATTATGATTATGATATCCAGTATCATGCAGGAAGGGCAAATGTAGTTGCTGATGCTTTAAGTCGAAAGTATCATGAAAAGCCAAAAAGGGTACGTTCACTTAAATTAAATCTACAAGTAGATTTAAATGAGCAGATTAGGAAAGCACAAGAATCAGTAATCAAGGAAGATACTGAAAAATTAAAAGGAATGATTAAGGAATTAGAACAAGGAACAGATGGAATTTGGAGATTCCATAAGAAAAGGATGTGGATACCTAAATTAGGAAACCTACGCCACCGTATATTAGAAGAAGCCCATAAGTCTAAATATACGATGCATCCTGGAAGTGATAAGATGTATCAGGATTTAAGGAAGAATTTCTGGTGGATTGGAAAGAAAAAGGATATAGCAGCATATGTTGCCAAGTGTCCAACTTGCTCACAAGTTAAAGCTGAACATCAGAAACCCTCAGGTTTATTGCAGCAGTTAGAGATTCCAGTGTGGAAATGGAAATTGATAACAATGTATTTTGTTACTAAATTACCGAAAACAAGAAAAGGTAATGATACAATCTGGGTGATTGTAGACAGGCTAACTAAGTCAGCTCATTTCATACCGATGAAGGAAACCTTCAGTATGGAACAATTAGCTAAATTGTATGTAAATGAAATAGTTTCTTTACATGGAATTCCTCTATCAATTTTTTCTGACAGAAATAGCCGTTTTACCTCTCATTTTTGGACAAGTTTCCAAAAAGCCATGGGAACCAAGTTGAATCTAAGCACAGCTTAGCATCCTCAAACGAACGGACAAAGCGAAAGGACAATTCAGACAATGGAAGACATGCTTAGAGCTTGTGTAATTGATTTCGGAGGTAATTGGTATGATCATTTACCATTAATAGAGTTTTCTTATAATAAAAGTTATCATACAAGTATCAATGCTGCACCATTCGAAGCACTTTATGGACGAAAGTGCCGAACCCCAGTATGTTGGGCAGAAATTGTGGAAAAGCAACTAACTGGACCTGAGATAATACATGAAACAACTGACAAGATCATTCAAGTCAAGGAACGACTGAAAGCAACACGTGATCGACAAAAGAGTTATGCTGATAACAGGCGAAAGCCGTTAGAATTTCAAGTAGGAGATAAAGTGTTACTAAAAATCTCTCCTTGGAAAGGAGTGGTAAGATTCATCAAGAGGGGAAAGCTAAGTCCCAGGTATGTTGGACCTTTTGAGATTATTAGAAGAATAGGACATGTAGCCTATCAGCTACAACTGCCAGAGGAATGGCAGGGATACATGATGTATTTCATGTATCTAATCTCAAGAAATGCTTAGCTGATGAATCACCAATGATACCTCTTAGAGATATATAAGTAAATGAACAGTTAAAATTTGTAGAAAAGCCTCTACAGATTGAAGACAGGAAAGTCAAGAACCTCAAGCACAAGAGATTAGTTCTAGTCAAAGTGAAATGGGACTCCAAAAGAGGACCAGAATACACATGGGAGCTTGAATCAGAAATGCAAAAGAAATATCCACACTTGTTCCAGTAGACCTCGAGGACGAGTTCTAAAACAAGGTGGGGAGGATATAACAACCCTCCAAAAATATTTTTCCGACGCCCTAATATATTTAAAATACCCTTATATGTCTTAAAATACACCCCGTATGTGAAAACCGAGCCCAAAATACATTATATCATTTAAAATAAAATAAAACTGAATTTTTAATGTCGCTCGTGGCCCGCGACGGATATAGCACAAGGCTACGCGGGGCGCGACGACTTGGATACGAGGACGCACCGGAGCACGCCACGTGTCCAACACGTGTGGGGTCTAGGGCTGACTCAGCAAGCCTATCACGGGACACGTAGTCCCTGGCGGGCCGCGTAAGCCCCCTTCTCATTTTACGCGGGGCGCGACAGACCCCCTGAACAACCCTATATATAGAATTCGTTGGCCACAATTCACAAATCGTTCATAAATCTTTCCTCTCTCAAATTTCTAAAGAATTAATATTATTCTCGGGCATAATATCCCCTTAAATAACGAAGTTCTGCTCTGTTGTAAGTATCATAACCCCGGTTACGTATTAGATACACTGCCCGAATGATCCAGGGTTCCGTAACGGCTGTCGTGGTTCTGCTCGACGTAGTCGTTGGAATGCCGTCTCGGGGAGGGTATCATTAATATAAATAATGGGTTATTATACTAACA
The DNA here is from genome assembly GCA_030545235.1 of Helianthus tuberosus. Classification (NCBI taxonomy): domain Eukaryota; kingdom Viridiplantae; phylum Streptophyta; class Magnoliopsida; order Asterales; family Asteraceae; genus Helianthus; species Helianthus tuberosus. The sequence continues at coordinate 32,578 of JARYGA010053622.1, forward strand.
CGTGTGCATTTGTGTAAAGTATAGAAAATCTAAGACAACAAAGTGAGTAATCTCCTTTTTGCAAACTGTTTTTACAAGACCTCACACGATTAATTATATATTAAACAGTTATTGAGTATTTGTAAGGATACAATTATTGTCGGTATATTTGGGGTTTTGTATACAAAATTTGTTACTGCCTTGCGAGGAGTAACATGACCATAAGTCGAGACGACAGTACCGTGGGTGGTAATTAGTATGAGTTGGAAACAAATGTAATTGCGCGACCGCCCTCAATACTGTACAATGGTTTTTATTAAAACTTGATTAAAATGGGATTCACTCACCAGTATTTCCCACTGACAAATGTTTTTAAACGCGTTTCAGGTAACAAAATGTGAAAGCCAAATAGAAGCCAGCTGGACAGCGCTGAAGGCTTGGAAAAGTGGCTATAAAGTTACCTAAAATGAATAGATGTTTTATTTAAATAAAATAGGGTTTTATCCCTATGAAAATGTGTGTACTTAAAACTTGGGATTTTCCCATGTGTTTAATATTATAAAAGCGTGGTATTTTACTCTGATAAAATATTTCCTAACTACGGTCCTGATGTAAATTCCGCTGCCATATTGACAAACCCAGATACCACCAAAACTGGCTCGCGGCCGCCCGTTCCCGGGAGATAGGGATCGGGGGTTGCGACAGCATGGATTACCACTTGGACATGAATTATTCATTTCTTCTTCCTGATTGTCAATGGTAGACTGGGAAGACCCATTCATGACATGTTCTTCTTCTATTAGCCCATTTATGGTTTGACCCTTATCTATTGGCCCATTAGGATGTGAGAAAATTTCAATTCCCTCATCTTTCTCAGTTGTTTTCATAGTTTTGAAAGGAAATACTTCTTCACAAAAAAGGATATCTCTACTTAAAATCATTCTACTATTTTTGATGTCATAGATTTTATACCCTTTTGTTCCCGGTGGATATCCCAAAAAAACTCCTGGACTCCCCCTTTCTTCAAATTTGTCTCCTTTTGTGTCATTGTTTTTGAAATAGGTGAGACAACCAAAAGCTCTCATGTCGTCATACTCGGGTTTCTCATTGAAAACATATTCATAAGGAGTTTTATTTTTGATGACCTTAGAGGGGAGGAGGTTGATTATATAGGTTGCGGTTAGGATGCATTCTCCCCAAAATCGTTTAGGAAGATTGGCCTCGAACCTGAGGGCTCGGGCCATTTCAAGGAGATGCCTATGTTTCCTCTCGACCACCCCATTTTTTTGGGGTGTATGAGGGCATGTGGTTTCTAGTAGGATCCCCTGTTTGTGGTAGAAATCAATCATAGAATTAGACGTGAACTCACCACCATTGTCGCACCGAATTCTCTTGATTGCCTTTCCAAATTGAACTTCTACCAACTTGTGAAAGTTGACAATACACGTGCTAGCATCACTCTTGTGCTTGATGAGGAACACCCATAAAAATCTACTGAAGTCGTCCACTATGGTGAGGAAATAGTTTGCCCGATTAAAAGATGGCACACGATATCTACCCCATATGTCACAGTGAATTAATTCAAAACAATGACTTGTCTTAATAAAACTAGTGGGGAAAGGTGTTCTGCAGTGTTTTGCCTTTACACAAGAATCGCAAACATCATCATCAAAATTAAAAGAAATACTCTTAAGAAATTCGACTTTAGAAAGTTTCCCTTTTCAGGCATGACCCAGTCGGTTATGCCACGTTTCTATCTTTGTCATCATTGCCCTTCGGTTAGTGTCAGTCATTCCCATTCGGTATAACCCTTCTATGCATCTACCCGCACCAATCAAGTCCCTCGTTCGTAACCCCTGCATGACAAAAAAAATCAGGAAAGAAAGTTACGACACATTGAAGTTCCTTACTCAATTGGCTAACCGAAAGGAGATTGTAGTTAAAATTTGGCACGTAAAGAACGTTGTTTATTTCAATCCCCCCGGGTAGATTGTGATCACCTCTTCCCTTAACGGGAACTGTCTCACCATTTGGTATAATGACTGGGGGTTCAAAATGTCACACCCCGAAATATCAGAGCTAGTGTGACTGGACTGGTATCTTCATTGCACAGTGGAAGCAAATAAGCTAAGACTTCTAGAAATTGAACGCCTGCTAAGTACTTGAATTCCCATGGGTTCTCCTATTCCAACCGTTCCATAGTTTTGAAAATGCAATCTGAGAAAGAACATGCAAAAAAGTCAACATAAAGTTGAGCGAGTTCATAGTTTGTTTTGAAAAATATTTTAAACAAATCTTTTAAAATCTTTTTGTTTACCGGTTTAAAAGTTGTGGAGAAAATTTAGTAAAATCATTTTCTCGGGATGTCATATGAAAACTGTGGGTCTAGCCCACGAGAGTCTTTGTGCATTGCACGAGAGAGAATGGGCCGAGCCCAAAAGTGTCTTTGTAAGCAGGACCAACCCGTCCTCTTACTTATACATAAGTTGAAAAACGTTACCAAAGTCCGTAAATCATGTATTTGTGAGTTTCCATCAAATGAATCTTAAAAACATTTGAAATTTGAGTATCAAAAGCTGGTATGTAAGCGTCTATGAACAAATCATTAATGTTTTGCAAGGACATTAATATATGCGGCGACATAGGAAGCACTCAACCCTAGCGAATTTCCCCCGATCCACCTGGTTAAAACAACAAAAGCACTACATGGGCCACACAAGGACCCAATAGTGGGGCTCGCTACACCCGATAGATCTACCAGTTTTGCCCTCGGTCTTATACAAGATTAATGACACTTAAGAGAGATTACTATTTGCTCACATGATCTAACAGTCCATTCCCTAGCTAAACCATACCATTGAGACATGTATTTTACCCCCGAGAGTTATAAATCCGAAAACATTTAAGGGAGAAGGGGGACTTGAAATCACTGGGTGTCCCGTTCTTCAAAAGCAGACCAACCCAGTCCCGTTGTTATAACTAGGACGATCCTGTCCCTAGTCATGAAAATCATGCACGTTTCGAGAATATGCTTTTGTCTTGTAAAACCGGTATATTAAGTATGAATCGTTCGTAAACCATTTGAGTTCCTTGAAATTCATTCGTAACATGGTTTAGAAATATCGGTTTTCGCTTATCGAAAAATTATTTACTTTTGCAAAACTTGCATGTCTTTCCACCCCCGAAAACATTTATAAAAATGTAAAACCGTAAAAAGTGGGGGTTATGAACTCACCTGATGAGCTGAAATAATATGCTAGCCATACAAAAGTCTTGCACATGTAAATTCCGACCTATCTGTGCCCTAAAACATGTAAGGACACCTTAAGGTTTATTTGAAATATCCTAGCATGCAAGTTGGTCATATGTATCAAGTCACCCAACTAGCTCTTTAAGTCTTAAAACCATAATTATTACTAAATATAATTTAGTAAAATATATATATGTGTCTTGAATAATTTCTAAGATACTAACATATACCTTTATGAACTATTCAGTCCAAGATGATTATGTTAAAATCGCCCGTAAGTCCAAACATGTATATTAGTTAAGAAAGAAACAAGATATTATCTTCAAGACTTTGTTTGTAAATGCAAGGTGTATAAAGACTATAGTAAACAAAGGTTCATTATAACCAAAATTCATGTATATGTATGAATATAGATATTTATAACTGATTTTTGGTGGATATAGAACACAGTTTAAATCATTGACTTTTATAAATGATTAAAAAAACTACTAACATAGGTTAGATAGTATACAAGGCTTGAAATAGCTTATGAAAAGAAAAGAGAAAATAAATAAAGAAAACCATTGTATGCATACATAAAGAAGGTGGATACCTAAATAAATTGGTTTAGTTAAGATTTTTCGCATTAAAACATAGAGTATGTGTAGATTTATGTTGGGTGAGGCCTGATCCTAACCAATTAACAAAGCAAAAATATCTAAGGTTTGGGTAGAAGGATCATACCAACACAAGAGTGTGTGATGAACAAAAATGTGGAAGACTTGAGACTTGCAAGGACTTGGCCAGAAGGAAGCAAGAAAAAGAAATATTGAGCTTGAGTATTTACAATACAAAGCTTGAAACACTATTGTTATGGGTGGTTTTCTGCTCATATATCTTGGATTATATTCTGACTCTATTACTTTTGATTG
>JARYGA010053623.1:0-50312 GCA_030545235.1 Helianthus tuberosus
AGCAACATCGGCGGGTGCGGGTGCAGGAACAAATGTCTCAGCAAAAGAGAAGACCATCAGGTGCAGGTACTGGGTCTGGTATAAGGGGGTGCAATGTCTGGTAAACCAAAAGAAATATGGTCTTGATTAAGCAAGGGCTTAGGATCAGCAGGTGCAACATCAAGCTGACCTAAGGGGAACAGGAGCTGGCTCAGGAGCAGGCTCTGGGTCGTGTGAAGGCGTGGGATCTCGAGCAGGTGATAGTGCAGTAGTCATAGCTGTGTCGTCGTCTAAGTCAGTAGTAAGAAGCGGTAACCTGGCCGTCTGTAAGGTTGCAGATGTCACAGTCTTAAAGGAGTCTAAAATCGAGTGCAAAATGGAAGCAGAGGATACTTCGATGGCGGAAATCTCAGGAGGTAGAACAGCAATGACATCCTCAGCTATCTTTCCATCGCCCTGGGTGTCAGCAGGAGGATAATCGACAAACAAATCGTCAAAAGGCATATCCTCGGAAGGAGTGACCACGAGAGGTATGGCATCGAGGATCGGAGCCATGATGTGCTCGCCATCGGGGTGTCCAAATGATAAGGTGGTCATGGACTGGAACAGGAATGACGAAAGGATTCTTGTCAGGGAAACCATCAGCAAGGGTGAATCATCACCAAAATCTAGAAGCGCGGATGGTTGGAAGTCGTCCTCGTCCTCGGTCATCATATCAGGATCACTATCAGTGTCTGACGCAAATATCCCCGGCACAGGTGCAGTCTCATTATATGTGGCAGTGGCCATAGGGTTGTCAACATCTGACAACTTGCTCTCTGAGGAAGGCGACATGTGTGCCGATACATAATAGTCATAACATGTATATCCATAGTAATCAATAACACTTAGTGTATGCAAACAAAGGTAATTTATCATGTAATCATGTGTTCACATTATTCTTCATGAAACTTTCTATCCTTCCTAGTCTCCCAGACTAACCCACCTAGTCTCCTAGACTAAACCAACCAGTCTCCCAGACTAAACACCCAGTCTCCCAGACTAAACACCCAGTCTCCCAGACTAAACTACCTAGCCTCCCAGACTAAACACCCAGTCTCTCAGACTGAAACACCCAGTCTCTCAGACTGAACTCCCCAGTTTCTCAAACTGTCCCAACTAGTCTCTCAGACTAACTACCCAGTCTCTCAGACTGAACTACCCAATTTCTCAAACTAAACTCCCCAGTCTCTCAGACTGTCCCAACTAGTCTCTCAGACTACCCAGTCTCTCAAACTAACTCCCCAGTCTCTCAGACTGAATTATAAGCATAAACTTTGAAATGTGTTTCGTGTCTTTTGTTTGTAAAAATGTTTGTTTCCCGGATCAGGGTGTTTCATGTATGCAATGAAAACATGTTTGTAAAAACGTTTTCGTGAGAGCCCTAATGATCGTAGTCTAGACTCGAGAAAGAATCCTAGTTCGCTACGATCGAAGCTCTGATACCAAGCTGTCACACCCTGACTTTTGCGGAAGCGTGATTATGGGGTGACTTTCTTAATATCATTGCATTCAATCATAACATGAACTATATGGTAAAACCATAGATTTGTCATCCATTAAATGAGTTTCAAACATAACAACATTGTTTAAAACGTAGACCTCAAATTCAAGTTTTACAAACCTTACAAATTGTTTATGAGTTTACTAAAGACTCGTCAAAAGATATTAGATGTAACTAGGGTTTGGAAGACGTGTCTCGTACAGGAGTAAGACACCCTGACCAAACCCAAAGACCATGGATGACAACTTTTTATTCACAACGTGACTTGAAACTCCAACGCCCGCCAGATCCATACTTAGTTTCCTGAAATACATGTAGTTTGAAAACATCAACAAAAGTTGAGCGAGTTCATGTGTTTAGTAGGTGTGCACGAATAAACCTTGAAAACCTTTGTATGTATGTATGTACTTGTAAACTGGTATGTAGCAACAAGGAAAAACAGATCAATTAATGTGTAGCTAATACATTAATATAAGGTACATGGCATAGGAAGCACTCAAACCTGTATGCGTATTTCGTACCGGCCCCTCTGACGGAACGACGTAGTCACCACATGCGGCCAACTCGCAGGCCCATGGGTGGGGCTCGCAACACCCAATAGATCTATCACTCATGGCCCTCGGTCCTTATACAAGGATTAAGGGTCTTAAGCTAATGGCCTACCCATTCACGTGATCTAGCAGTACCTTTCCTTAGCTAATCATACCATGGTAATTGTTTGTAAGCAGTATGTAACATGTATTTCACCCCCGACGTTATAAAACTAAAAACAGTTACAAGAAAAGGGGGACATGAACTCACAGTTTTGCGTTCCTTGTATCCGATGTAACTCAAAGCTTCCTCTAGAACGCACGACTACCTACATGCGTACTATGGTCCGTTAGACGAGCGGGTCGTGCTTTGACTTGGTAAAGATTAGTGTCTTTGAGTTACGTTTTAAAGTGTCTTCGGTAGTATTCCAAGTATATAATTATTTGTTAAAATAATTAATATTTTAACTCTAAATTATATTTATAAATTTTGGAATAATTGTTAAACAATAATTTCGTAATGATACTTCTCAAGTATTTATATCCGTATTTCCTTCCCAAGGATGGGGGTATATCATACATGTATATTTGTATTCTTGTATTTGAATCTTGCCATGCATTGGCGTCGTATTCCGGTGCGTACGTATTTTCTTAATGAATATCCAATATATATTTTTAATCGCCAAAAATTATATATTTCCTTCTTGTCAAAATACGATATAATTTTGCGATAATCGTGAAAATCCCATTTTCATTCTTTCGGTGTCCAAAATATTATTTACCAAAAATATACTTATAAACATATTTTCTAGAATATTTGGTAAGTTACATTTCTTGTTCGGTTTCTCAATATTTTGTGTGTAACTTGTGTATTTATTCCTTGGGATTCTTGGTAATTTTTGGATTGTAAATTCTTGGTATTTGTTAAGTTATATTATTTTATCCTTAAAATAATCTAGTTAATACACGAAGTATACAAGTATTCACACACATCATGTCTTTAATGTATATATATATTCTAAATATATATTTGTCCTTTTTTATTTATAAAAACCAACCTCCAATACTTGTATTTTTGTTACAAAAGTTATTGCAAAGTTTATATTGAAAACCATAGTTAAAATATATTTGTAAATATTTGTTAGAAAATATTTTTCTAAGTGTTTATATTTTTAGAAAATTTTGCCATAGTTTCCCCTAAAAATGGAGGTGTCCATGCTATCAAAGCATATCATTTTCTTTTTAAAATCATCACAAACAATCAATAATCAATCCCTAAACAACTTACACTTACCAAGTGCCAAAATCATGTGATTTATATAACAACATGAACTTAAATTTTCAAAAAAACTTGTGGTTACTTGGTAGTGTGTTTAGTGAGTTTAGTTACCCTTTAAAATGTGTTTACTACATTAAAAACTTCATTTTTAAAGAAGTTGGGTGTTTACAACTTCCAAACACATTTCCTAAAAATGCTTCTTTAAGCATTCTTCTTGTTACACAAGTGTTTCTACACTTGTTTAACCATTAAAAATAGTGCTTGTTTAGGTAAGAACCATGTTCCACTAAAACTCATATTTTAGGCTTGGTTCTTTATAGAAACCATTCATAATTCTTAGATTTATATGACCATTAACTCACTTTGATTATCATTTTTCAAGAAAACACTTTATTCTTTCCAAGTTCATGCTTTATGTGAGGATGATTCATTAAACTTTAACACTTTCATCCTCTCATCTTGCTAGGTTATGTTTTAATCATGATCTAGCAAGATCATATGGTGATCTACAACATTTTCATAAGCAAACAACATTCTAACAAGTATTACAACACATAAACATTAAGATTTCTTCAATATTTAAGCTTATGTTCATGTTTCTTTCTTGTGCTTCTTGGTGTTCTTCATAATAATCATTATGTATCTTCTTTCAACTACTAAAATGTGATGTAAAATGAAGAGTAGAAGGGATGATCAAGAGGATAAATGAAGTGGATAAAAGCAAATGGTGAAGGTCCTTTAACTTCCGAAAGCTCCAAGCTTCCTAACTTAGCTCCTTACACCTTGTGTACACCTTAGAATGGATGAAGATGAGATGAAAATTGTGGGATTGTGGATGTTGGTTGTGGCCGTGAGCAAGACAAGAGGAAGGGATAGTTTGTGTGTGTTTTAGTAGGTGTAAGAATGAGACTATGAACTCATGTGTTTATTTATAACCCATTCCAAGCTTTTATCCAATGTGTATCATGTCCCCTTTAGTACACTACAAGATCTATGGAGATATCAAATGAGATCTAATGGAATCAAAAGAAATCACATAAGATTATGGTGGTGGGACCACCTTGATGTCGTGAACATCAAGGGGGGGGGGGGTATTGGTTGGGTTTAAATGGTAAGTTAAGAGATCTAGTTAGATTTCAAGTGTTTTAACTAGGTGTTAAGCATATCATGTGTTATATAGTGAGTTAGGGTGTTCGGGGACCATAACTAGCTTAGCATTGTTAAAACAATGCTTCTAGTATAATTTTGGTGTTTCGGGTAATGCCCGGTTGTTCGGTTAGATACCGGTTCGTCAAAGTGTCAAACTATTCCGTTTAGTGATCTTTAAGTACCCTTTTGCGACACTTTTAATTCCCGACACTTAGGAAAGCATTCAGGACCATTTAGTCATGTTTTTGCATGTAATTAGCTTGTTAAAAAGCTGATTTTTGCTGAATTATGCTGAATTCAACACTTTGGGTGAGTTTTAGGCACTTTCCGGCACTTTAACTATCACCTAGAAAAGCAGTTTTGTGGTCCTTACTTCCTTACACACTACACTAGTGTGATACTTGGTTTCTGGCTCATACTGGGTCTCAAAACAACGTCTGTCTATGTACTGAACTGTCACACCCGCTCATAGCGGAAGCGCAAGGTGTGATCTGTATGGTTTTCATTGCATAAATATTGATGTACATGAACAAACTATATGAATAAAACATACTCCATTGCCATTACATAAGTGTTTCAAAAGATTACAACATAATTTTAGTGTGTCGGTTACAAAACATTAACATAAAAGTAAAGTGTTATTGTTTCATACATCTACATGAAAATAAACTACTAAGGTTTTAACCATCATATTTTCGCAAAGAGGCGGAATATAATAGTTAAACCCTCCAAAAGATGGCATGGAGTTCTGGTACTTGTTATCTTGACTGAGAATCCCGACATGGTCCATTAATTCCCTGAAATACATGTTAAGTTTTGAAAACATCAACAAAAGTTGGTGAATTCATGCAGTTTCTGTCACACCCCCAAAATCCACACGCGGAGTACCACCGCTTGGAGGCGTGACATGACCAGGATCAAGCCACCAATCATATTGAACATAAGTAAAATAGTAAAAGTCATTCATCAATACGATAGGTGTTTTCAAAACCAACATAAACAAGTGTGTAGCGGAAGCATTAATGTAAAACCCAACATAAGTTTAAGTACAAAATGTCATAATGTTTAACAACACATTCACGATCCATGTCCACAACGACCGTGCCTCCCGTGCAAGCTCCAAAAGTACCTAAGGTCCTGCAAGGCATGTAACAGAGAGTCAACAACTAGTTGAGCGAGTTCACAGTAGGTTATTCAGTTATAGTTTTCGTATTGTATATCGTATGTTCGTTTAGCAATCATGTATCGTATGTAATAGCATCGCGGCCCTCAAGGCATGTTTGCGAAGTTTAGTGGGGGTTTCCCAAGTTTACTAGACTAGGTATATTTGTATCGCGGCCCTCCAGGCATGTTTGCGAAGATTAAAGTATAGTTCGTGGCCATTCCAGGCATGTTTGCGAAGATTAAAGTATAGTTCGCGGCCATTCCAGGCATGTTTGCGAAGATTGTTCTAGTATCGCGGCCGATCCCGGCATGTGTGCGAAGAGAAGTATGTGTATCACTAGTCTAGTAGTATCTACCATTGACCTTCCTCTTCCGAGGCCTATGGTATGTAATTCCGATAACTCTTAAGCTTAAATAATCAATCAATCAACCCATTCCCAACCCCGGGAATCCCATGCCTTTGTAGAAGTGTGAACTCACCTTGTTTGCTCGGTATGCTAAGTTAAGTGCTCACAATTAATCAGTCGAGTCCTATAGTGCACGTATGTTCAGTCAGTTTACGTTCGTAATGTTTCACATGAAACTAGTGTCACAGTAATATCATATAACACACAACAGTTAATCATGCTTTAACAATCCATGTTACACATAAAGGCTTTCACAGTCCATTATGACAATGTTATCCATTAACAGAAAACAGAAGTAATAGACATAATAAAGTTATCAACTTAACAGGGTTAATCCACTTAACAGGATTGACTAGTTTATTAAGGTTAGCATATCTAACCAAGTTAATAACTAAACAGCCTTAACATACATAACCTGGTTAATATGACATACTTAACAGTATCAATAAATTAAATAGAATTTACAACTAACTGAGTTACTCAAACAAATTAAGTTAACAACTTACAACTTAACGGATGTTTATATATTTAACAGAGTTAAATAAAGTAACTGAGTTAATCAAGTGATTAGCTTAATTGAATCACATATTTAATGACGTTTAAGTTAACAGTATACATATTGCCGAAATCACCTAAGTGCCGAAATCACATATATGTCGAAAACACTCATGGGCCGAAATCACATAATGTGCCGAAATCCCCCATGGCCGAAATCCCTTTATAGCCGAAAACCACATGTGGGCCGAAAACCAACTAGGACCGAAATCAAACATATGGGCCGAAATCTCTATGTGGGCCGAAATCACCTAAAGTGATTTCGTCCACTTTAAAGATTGTGGGGGTGTTTTCGTCCTCTTTATCATCTTCTTCAACAATCAGCAGTTAACAAAAAAAAAAAAAAAAAACCCAGCAACTAAAATCTTATTACAGTTGCAGGTTCAACCATTTGTAGGAACAATCAATCCAACAGAAGCTAGTACATTCATTTAGATACTTACTCATCTAAACAATCAGGATTAACATCCAACAATCATCAAAGTTTTTAGCATTTAACAGGAGATCTAGTTATGCATTTATCATCTGACCATCTAAGATCACTTCATCTCGAAGATTAACAATTACCATTAATAGAGAACAATGATCTAAACATTAAATCATCAATAAAAATCAAATCATAAGATCATAATGTCTCACAGTAGCAGTCAATATAAGATATCATCTTTACATGTAAATCACTAACCGTATTAAACAGGGGATTAGCTTCAAGAATGAGGAATTCTCTTTTGTGGGTTTCAGATGTAGAGAGAGAGAACAAAGTGATAAGGTTTGGTAAGTGGGTAACGTCTCGGAGAAGATTTGTTTAAAAACTGATTATATAAAATATCTCACTGGGCCTAAAGCCCATCTCTGATTTCGCCACACACCAGTGGACGAAAACACATAGAGTGTTTTCACCACTTGGGTGATTTCATGAGTACTTGATTTCAGTGAGTTCCAACTTTATTTAACATGTTAATTAATACAAACCTTATAACATACACTCATATATAATAAATATTATGGATTTCCAAGTATAAAATATCAGTCGAAATACGATACAACGTATTACAAAAGTAAGCGTTGTGAAACAACGAGTCGTATTAACAAACAACTAAATAAAAAAATAAAAAAAAATTAACGTGCACCAAATGCGAAGATAGAATCTTGGAAATTCGAGTTGTCACATTATCCCCAACTTGAAAGAAATTTCGTCCCGAAATTTAGCATGCGGTTACTGAGGAAGCTAGGTAAGTTATCGTTTACTGGTTCTCCTGGGGTGTCACATCATTCCCCCGTTGATTTGGAATTTCTTCTCGAAATTCTGTAGTAGCTTCAGCCTCAGTAGTAGTTGCATTGTTTTCGAACAACTGGGGATATTTGAGTTCCATTTGGTCTTCGCGTTCCCAGGTGAACTCTGGGCCACGACGGGAGTTCCAACGAACTCGAACAAGAGGTATTCTGGTGTTCTTGAGGACCTTAACGTCCCGATCCGTGATTTCAACTGGTTCTTCGACGAAATGCAACCGTTCGTCGATAGTGAGCTCCTTCAAAGGAACTATGAAGGTCTCATCTGACTGCCACTTCTTCAGATTCGACACATGAAAGACGTTGTGAACTGCACTGAGTTCAGTTGGTAAGTTCAGTCTGTAGGCCACTTTGCCTATCTTTTCTATGACTTCAAATGGTCCAACGTATCGTGGATTGAGCTTGCCTCGTTTGCCAAAATGAACAACACCCTTCCAGGGTGAAACTTTGAGTAGTGCTCGATCCCCAACCTGGAACTCGAGTAGTTTCCTGTCTTTATCGGCGTATACTTTCTGACGGTCACGAGCTGCCGCCATGCGTTGTCGTATTTGAGCAATCTTTTCAGTAGTATCAACTACCATTTCTGGACCTGTGATCTGACTGTCACCCACCTCTGCCCAACAAAGAGGTGATCGGCATTTACGCCCGTACAATGCCTCAAATGGAGCAGCTTTAATGCTGGTGTGGTAACTGTTGTTGTACGAAAATTCCACAAGTGGCAGATGTTTTTCCCAGCCCTTGCCAAAGTCAATTACGCACGCCCGAAGCATGTCTTCTAGAGTTTGAATAGTGCGCTCAGACTGCCCATCAGTCTGAGGATGATAAGCTTTGCTCATGTCTAATCGAGAGCCAAAAGATTTGTGCATTGCTTGCCACAGTTCTGAAGTAAAACGTGCATCACGATCAGAGATAATAGAGGTGGGCACCCCGTGCCTCGAGACAACTTCTTTAAGGTATACGTCTGCTAGAGTGGAGAACTTATCTGTTTCCTTGATAGCCAAGAAGTGAGCAGACTTTGTGAGTCGATCCACGATCACCCAAATAGTATCATTCCCACGTTGAGATCTAGGTAGGCCAGTAAGAAAATCCATGGAAATTTGTTCCCATTTCCATTGTGGTATCTCAGGTTGTTGGAGTGGGCCTGATGGTTTCTGATATTCCGCTTTGACTCTCGCACAAGTCAAACACTTGCTGACGTAAGTTGCTATGTGGGCTTTCATGCTAGGCCACCAATATGTAGTCCTGAGGTCGTGGTACATCTTGTCCGAACCAGGATGTACTGAGTAGCGAGACTTATGAGCTTCATCCATTACAAGCTTGCGTAAATTACCATAGAGTGGGACCCAGATGCATCCGGTTACATAATAGGCGCCGTCTGCCCTTTGTTCTAATCGTTGTCTTGAGCCGCGTAGGGCTTCAGCCCTGACGTTTTCTGGTTTCAATGCTTCTACCTGAGCATCTCGTATCTGTGAAGGAAGACTGGACTGAATAGTGAGTTGCAACGCTCGTACACGCCTAGGTGTAGTATCCTTTCGACTGAGGGCGTCGGCCACCACATTGGCTTTGCCCGGATGATACTTTATAGCACATTCGTAATCGTTCAGTAGTTCAACCCATCTACGTTGTCGCATGTTCAATTCTTTCTGCTTGAAGATATGCTCAAGACTCCTGTGATCGGTGTAGATGGTGCACTTGGTGCCATACAGATAATATCTCCATATCTTGAGTGCAAAGACAACAGCTCCAAGCTCTAAATCGTGCGTAGTGTAATTCCGTTCGTGAATCTTAAGTTGGCGCGAAGCATAAGCAATAACTTTATCCCGTTGCATCAACACACATCCAAGACCTTGGATGGATGCGTCGCAGTAGACCACAAAATCATCCGTGCCTTCAGGCAATGAGAGGATAGGTGCGCTACAAAGTCTATCCTTTAAGTGCTGAAACGCTGTTTCCTGTGTATCACTCCAACGGTAAGCAACACCTTTCTGTGTCAGTAATGTAAGCGGCTGTGCAATCTTTGAGAAGTCTTTGATGAACCGTCTGTAATAACCCGCCAAACCCAAGAATTGGCGTATTTCTGTCGGTGTGCGAGGTGCAGGCCAGTTCTTGATCGAATCTACCTTGGATGGATCAACATGAATCCCATCCTTGTTTACCACGTGGCCTAGGAAGTGGACTTCACGAAGCCAGAAGTCGCATTTTGAAAACTTAGCGTACAGCTGTTCCGTTCGAAGAAGTTCCAGAATAAGTCGTAAATGCTGCTCATGTTCCTCCCGATTCTTCGAGTAGATCAGGATGTCATCAATAAAAACAATAACAAACTTGTCAAGGTAAGGTTTGCACACCCTGTTCATAAGATCCATGAAAACCGCAGGCGCGTTCGTTAGCCCGAATGGCATGACCAAAAACTCGTAATGGCCGTAGCGAGTTCTGAATGCTGTTTTGGAGACGTCCTCATCCCGGACTCTCAGTTGATGGTAACCTGACCTCAGGTCAATCTTTGAGTAATAGCTCGACCCTTGCAACTGGTCGAATAAGTCGTCAATGCGTGGAAGTGGATAACGATTCTTTACGGTCACCTTGTTTAGTTCGCGGTAATCTATGCACATACGAAAGGTACCGTCTTTCTTCTTCACAAATAATACTGGAGCTCCCCAGGGCGAAGAGCTAGGACGTATGAAACCCTTTTCCAAGAGTTCTTGCAATTGCTTAGACAGTTCTTCCAGTTCAGTTGGAGCTAAGCGGTAAGGCGCTCGAGCTATAGGTGCTGCTCCTGGAGCTAGCTCGATTTGAAATTCGACCTGGCGATGGGGCGGTAACCCAGGTAAATCTTCAGGAAACACTTGAGGAAAGTCGCGTACTACAGGAATATCCCCAATCTTTTTCTCTGTCGTCGATGTATCAGTAACAAGTGCTAAAATAGCTATGTGGCCCTTTCGCAGACACTTCTGCGCCTTCAAGAAGGAGATGATGCCACTCACGACACCACACTTATCGCCTTGAACTTCGAGAGGTTCTTTGCCGGTACGGGGAATACGAATGATCTTCTCCTTGCATAGGATCTCTGCTTGCTGTTGGGATAACCAATCCATACCAATGACGATATCAAAACTACTCAGAGTTATAGGAATGAGATCGATAGAGAAAGTCTGACCAGCGAGGATAAGATTACAACCCTGAACTATGTGTGTGGCTTCTAGACTTTTACCGTTAGCTAACTCTACGACATGTTTGGTGTTCAAAAGTGTTGGTGCGCGTTCAAGCATTTGACTAACTTTCAGAGACATATAACTAGTATCCGCACCCGAATCAAATAATACAGTAACATAAAAGTCGTCGAGAAGAAACTTACCCATAACCACATGAGGATCGTTCCTTGCGTCACTCTGACCCATCACAAATACACGACCCTTTGCACCATTATTGTTGTTGTTTCCCCCATTGTTGTTCCCACTGCCCTGATTATTGTTGTTATTGTTCTGATTCTGATTTAACTGGGGACAGTTCCGTTTGAAGTGACCTTCAGCCCCACACTGAAAGCATACCTTATTTCCTTGTTGTTGTTGCTGTGACTGGTTTCGTGGAACTGGTGGCTGTTGTTGCTGGTTCTGATTCGCAGGCCTTGAGCTCCTGCAATCTTTAGCTTCATGACCTACCCTTAGACATCTCTGACAGCGGCCTCTACGACACTGACCACTGTGGTGTTTGTTGCACCTGTTACACAGTGGATGAGTTCCCCGATATCCACTCTGCCCCTGACCACCAGACGATTGCTGACTCGGACTCTGGTAATCGCTAGTCTTGCGCTGCTGCTGTGCTTGAGACTGTACAGTAGCTGAACCCCTGCTGGAATCCCCTTCCCATTTCCGCTTGTTGTCACTGGGAGTAGCAGGAGTAGCTGGAGTGGTAACGGTAGTAGCGCTGATACGTTTAGGCAGCCTGTTCTGTTCCACTGCCTGATCGGTGAGGCGATGAGCTAGCTTGACGATCTGTTGAATAGTGCCAAGATTCGCTGAGGTTACGTGACTTTGAATTTCCGGCACCAGACCATTGAGATACAGTTCGATACGCTTAATGGGAGGGTCCACCATAGTAGGACACAGAATAGCCAACTCATTCGATCTTCTGGTGTACGCTTCAATTTCTGACCCCGTCATTTTCAAGTGGTAAAACTCTACCTCCAGCTTATGAATATCATCACGGCTACAGTATTCCTCTTTGATCAATTCCTTGAAACCGTTCCAAGGTGTGGCGTTAGCAACAGCCAACCCTAACATCTGCACTTGCGCATTCCACCAAGTCAGCGCAATGCCTTCTAGAGTACCAGTGGCGTACTTCACCCTGCGAGCCTCAGGGCATTCACACATTTCAAATACGGACTCGAGCTTTTCAAACCAATGGAGGAGTCCAACCGCTCCTTCCGTGCCACTAAAAGTAGTAGGACGACAGTCCATGAAAGTTTTGAAGGTGCAAACAGGTGGCTGAGCGTGCTGACCTCCTGCTTGTGCGGCTGCAAGTGCCTCAGCAACTCGCTCGTTAATGAGAGCCGTCAACTGGGCTTGTGTCATGTTAATGCGTCCAGACATGATCTTGTTAGCAAAGATAACATAAGTGAGAGAGGTTCGCGAGTAGTGCGATGACAGAAGAGAGTAAGCACACAAGTGTTCTCATGCAATAGTGTTACGTTAATCTAAGCATACCCTGAGCAAAGTTCTATGCAATTCTATCAAGTAGGCAATAAAACATATACCGTATTACCTAGGATGTTGAGTCTTGCACGTGGAGCGAGGCGTCGTTGTGGATCGTTGAGCACTGTTTCGGTTATAGTCTGGTTTTAATAAAAAAAAACGTTTTCCCCTTATTAAAACCGAGTTCTCTATAACCAATGGCTCTGATACCAATCTGTCACACCCCCAAAATCCACACGCGGAGTACCACCGCTTGGAGGCGTGACATGACCAGGATCAAGCCACCAATCATATTGAACATAAGTAAAATAGTAAAAGTCATTCATCAATACGATAGGTGTTTTCAAAACCAACATAAACAAGTGTGTAGCGGAAGCATTAATGTAAAACCCAACATAAGTTTAAGTACAAAATGTCATAATGTTTAACAACACATTCACGATCCATGTCCACAACGACCGTGCCTCCCGTGCAAGCTCCAAAAGTACCTAAGGTCCTGCAAGGCATGTAACAGAGAGTCAACAACTAGTTGAGCGAGTTCACAGTAGGTTATTCAGTTATAGTTTTCGTATTGTATATCGTATGTTCGTTTAGCAATATCATATAACACACAACAGTTAATCATGCTTTAACAATCCATGTTACACATAAAGGCTTTCACAGTCCATTATGACAATGTTATCCATTAACAGAAAACAGAAGTAATAGACATAATAAAGTTATCAACTTAACAGGGTTAATCCACTTAACAGGATTGACTAGTTTATTAAGGTTAGCATATCTAACCAAGTTAATAACTAAACAGCCTTAACATACATAACCTGGTTAATATGACATACTTAACAGTATCAATAAATTAAATAGAATTTACAACTAACTGAGTTACTCAAACAAATTAAGTTAACAACTTACAACTTAACGGATGTTTATATATTTAACAGAGTTAAATAAAGTAACTGAGTTAATCAAGTGATTAGCTTAATTGAATCACATATTTAATGACGTTTAAGTTAACAGTATACATATTGCCGAAATCACCTAAGTGCCGAAATCACATATATGTCGAAAACACTCATGGGCCGAAATCACATAATGTGCCGAAATCCCCCATGGCCGAAATCCCTTTATAGCCGAAAACCACATGTGGGCCGAAAACCAACTAGGGCTGAAATCAAACATATGGGCCGAAATCTCTATGTGGGCCGAAATCACCTGAAGTGATTTCGTCCACTTTAAAGATTGTGGGGGTGTTTTCGTCCTCTTTATCATCTTCTTCAACAATCAGCAGTTAACAAAAAAAAAAAACCCAGCAACTAAAATCTTATTACAGTTGCAGGTTCAACCATTTGTAGGAACAATCAATCCAACAGAAGCTAGTACATTCATTTAGATACTTACTCATCTAAACAATCAGGATTAACATCCAACAATCATCAAAGTTTTTAGCATTTAACAGGAGATCTAGTTATGCATTTATCATCTGACCATCTAAGATCACTTCATCTCGAAGATTAACAATTACCATTAACAGAGAACAATGATCTAAACATTAAATCATCAATAAAAATCAAATCATAAGATCATAATGTCTCACAGTAGCAGTCAATATAAGATATCATCTTTACATGTAAATCACTAACCGTATTAAACAGGGGATTAGCTTCAAGAATGAGGAATTCTCTTTTGTGGGTTTCAGATGTAGAGAGAGAGAACAAAGTGATAAGGTTTGGTAAGTGGGTAACGTCTCGGAGAAGATTTGTTTAAAAACTGATTATATAAAATATCTCACTGGGCCTAAAGCCCATCTCTGATTTCGCCACACACCAGTGGACGAAAACACATAGAGTGTTTTCACCACTTGGGTGATTTCATGAGTACTTGATTTCAGTGAGTTCCAACTTTATTTAACATGTTAATTAATACAAACCTTATAACATACACTCATATATAATAAATATTATGGATTTCCAAGTATAAAATATCAGTCGAAATACGATACAACGTATTACAAAAGTAAGCGTTGTGAAACAACGAGTCGTATTAACAAACAACTAAATAAAAAAATAAAAAAAAAATTAACGTGCACCAAATGCGAAGATAGAATCTTGGAAATTCCAGTTGTCACAGTTTAGTTGTAAAAGATGTATTTAAAATGTAAGTTGTAGTATGTAAAGCGTCAATGAAATCAATGATCATTAATGTTTTGCAAGGACATTAATATGTGTGACGAAAAAGGAAGCAATCCAACCCTAGACGATTTTTATGTCGACTCCTATCGACTGGGACACAAAAGCACTCTTCTGTATGGGTCCACGACCAAGAGTGGGGCTCGCCAAAACCCATTAGATCTAACCACTTGTACCTAGGTCCAAACTGGATTAATGGTGCTTAGATGTATAACCCTAATTCGCACATGATCTAAGGTGTTTCATTCCCTAACTTTAACATACGTTGAACATGTATTTTCCCCGATAGTTGTAAAGTTGTAAAACATTTAAATGAATAGGGGACATGAACTCACAGTATTGCGTCCGTGAATGATAAGTGTTTGTGATCTTACGCGTGGTCGTCTTGAACAATGTTTCGACCTACAAATGTTCTTATATTTGTCAGACACTTCGCTCTTTGTAAATTACTTGAGTATAAGTCTTGTGTCTTAAATATGTGTAAGACTTGTATGTCTTTATTGTTCGTTGAACTGTGTATTAGATGAATGAATTGTTAAACTGTTATATATGTACATATATTTCATGAAATATATATATATATATATATATATATATATATATAATCTTGTATCTTGTGAGTTGTATCATCGGGTCTTGTCTTCTTGATTTCGTGTCTTTATATAAGTAAATTGCATAATTGTATTTTTTTACCAATCATATGTCATTGGGCTTAAATTGTGTTGGGCCTAAGTAGTGTTGGGCCTCAATAGTGTTGGGCCTAAATAGTGTTGGGCCTAAATAGTGTTGGGCCTAAATAGTATTGGACCTAAATAGTGTCGGGCTTAAATAGTGTTGGGCTTAAATAGTGTTGGGCTTAAATAGTGTTGGGCCTAAATAGCATTGGGCTTAAATAGTGTTGGGCTTAATGTTATTGGGCCTTGGCCCACATGTTTGGCATTGGGCTTAGCCCAAGTGTTTTGATAAGCCCATTTGTTAAGAGATGGCCATTTGTAAAAGATAGCCCATTTGTATAAAATAGCCTATTTGTTAATATAGCCCATTTGTTAAAAGATAGCCCATTTGTATAAAATAGCCCATTTGTTAAAAGATAGCCCATTTGTTAAAAGAATACATACTAGTTTTTATAAGTTTATAAACCTTCGGATTTCGTTGTAGGTAACATATTCATTTTTCGTGTCGAAAGATCGTCTAAACATCGTAGTAACTCCTTGGATTGGCGATTCATTTATGGATTCGTTCGTCGTCCGTTTTGACCATAAATGGTGTCCGATCCTTCGGATTGTCCGTAACCCGTTTTTAAGGCGTAATTATGTGTAGTTTTGTAACACTTTAGTTATAAAGTGTCTTGGGTTTAATTCTAACATTTGATTCAAATTCCTAATTTTGTTATATATAACTATTACACCAAATATTACATATCACATAATTTGTTAAGGGAAATTGGTTTTTAATAAACCAACCTTTGCCCAGTTGGTAAATAATAATCGAACGTACAGAATTGATAATTAATAATACTACGTTTCAATATGTTGGTACTCAATGGACCTCCGTTAGTTTTTTTTAACTGAAGTTAGGTTTTAAGTTTTATTTATTACACAAACAGTCCCTGTAGTTATAATTTACTAGTTTTAAGTTTTATTTATTACACAATCAGTCCCTGTAGTTATAAAAAAATCATAAAAATAAAAAAAATTCAAAAAAATCATAAAAATTCTAAAAAAATCAAAAAAATCATAAAAAATCCTAAAAATTCTAGAAAATAAAAAAAACTCTAAAAAATAAAAAAATTCAAAAAAAGCAACCGTTTCGACCCGAACCGTTTCGACGCGAACCGTTTCGAACCGTACCACCGCCACCGCCACCACCACCACCACCACCACCGCCCCGCCACCACCATTGCCACCGCCACCGCCACCGCCACCGCCACCGCCACCGCCACCGCCACCGCCACCGCCACCACCACCACCACCACCACCACCACACCACCGCCACCGCCACCGCCACCGCCACCGCCACCGCCACACCACCGCCACCGCCACCACCACCACCACCGCCGCCACCACCACCACCGCCGCCGCCGCCGCCACCACCACCACAACAGCACCGCCACCACCACCACAGCACCGCCACCACCACAGCACCGCCACCACCACCACCACCACCACCACCACCACCGCCACCACCGTTTTCGAAACGGTCCGGGTCGAAAACGGTACGGGTCGAAACGGTACACGTCGAAACGGTCCGGTTCGAAACGGTCCGCGTCGAAACGGTCCTGGTCGAAACGGTCCGGGTCGAAACGGTACGGGTCGAAACGGTACGGTTCAAAACGGTTCGCGTCGAAAACGGTTCTGGTCGAAACGGTTGCTTTTTTTAATTTTTATGATTTTTTAGACTTTTTTTTATTTTTTTGAATTTTTATGATTTTTTTGATTTTTTAGAATTTTTTTGATTTTTTTAGAATTTCTATGATTTTTTTGAATATTTTAGATTTTTTAGATTTTTTTTTATTTTTATGATTTTTTTTTATAAATACAGGGACTGATTGTGTAATAAATAAAACATAAAACTAGTAAATTATAACTACAGGGACTGTTTGTGTAATAAATAAAACTTAAAAACTAACTTCAGTTAAAAAAAACTAACGGAGGTCCATTGAGTACCAACATATTGAAACGTAGTATTATTAATTACCAATTCTGTACGTTGGATTATTATTTACCAACTGGGAAAAGGTTGGTTTATTAAAAACCAATTTTCCATTTGTTAAAGTGAACAAATATATATTTTCTCAAAAATATTTATTTATCTAATCTTTTCTTTTATAAAAACCTTTCTTTAAAAACTTTTTAATCTTGTAAAGATTTAACCAAAAATGTTGGTTCTTATAACATAAAGTTTTTAAGAAAAATTGGCCATATAACCTTTGTATTAATCATTTAGCCATGTTTAATAAACATATCATTTTCTTTTCAAAATCACCATCAATTTACTCATAACATCTTAAATAAAACAAATGAGATTTTTATAAGATAAACTTATCAAGATGATCTCAAAATCATGTAGGGTTTTGGACATGATCATAACATATGCTAACTAGTTCAAATCAAAGCTTTACTTCTAGTTTTAACCACTTTTATAAAAATCTCATCTTGTATGTTTGTTTTCATAATCTTATAAAAGTATTGTTTTTAATGAAAAACCTTAAATACTTTCACAAGATCAAAGGTTATGATCAACCATTTAAACCTTTATGTTAAAACCCTTTAACATAAACATGTATACTTGTTAGATCATGTTTTTAAACATCATCTAACAAGTTATTCTTATGATATCCATCATAACAAGATCAAACATGTAAGTAATAATTCT
Source organism: Helianthus tuberosus (assembly GCA_030545235.1). Taxonomy (NCBI): domain Eukaryota; kingdom Viridiplantae; phylum Streptophyta; class Magnoliopsida; order Asterales; family Asteraceae; genus Helianthus; species Helianthus tuberosus. The sequence continues at coordinate 18,146 of JARYGA010053623.1, forward strand.
TAAATCACAACATAAACACAAGTATACATATCATGATTTTTATTTTTGCTTCTTTGTATCTTCATATTTTTATGTATGATTATTTAGTTATTACTAGTCATAATAACAATCATAAACATGAATAAGTATATAAAAAAATAGTTTTAGAAGCTTACTTCTAGCACTAGGCAAGGGATGATCTAGAGGATTATTTAGAGCTAAGAAGATGAAGATCTTGATGATTGAAGGTTCTTGAGTGGATGAAAAAGTGTCATTTTTCTTGTAAGTGCTTTAGATCTTCTTATGTTCCATGGAAATCCATCTTGATCATCAAGGAGGTGATAAAATAAAATGGGTTTTTGAAGGTGTTCTTGGTGAAATGGATGAAGATGATGAGAGAGTTTATGTGTGAAAGTAAAGGTGTAAAATGATGGGTAAAGTGCTAGTAAACTTAGTGGTTAAGTGTTATAATTAATCATCAACCTCATCCACTTGCAAGCTAAGATAAATATCTTAGATTTTTAACACATAAACAAGGGGTGTGGGACCCCTTGTTCACGGTTACAACATGGGGGGGGGGGGGGTCTTATGTGGTTAAATGTGTTAGTAATTTTTAAGGGTTCCAAATGAATTAAAATGGTTAAGTGTTTAGGTCTTTATGTGTTACAAAGTTTCAAGATGTTTCAAGACTTAGAATGATCATAAACTAGCTTTAAAAGACCAAAAATAATATTTACTAGTTTGCTAAATGTGTCAAAATATAGTTCGGCTAGTCGTTTAATGCTCGTTCCGCAAGTAGATAGTCGCAAGGTTAGCTTATGAAAGTTGTAGGGAAAAGTTCGGTTATGTATAACAATGATATTCCCTATGTATTTTTATATGAAATTTGTGTTTAAACGACATTTTTTGCATCTTGTAATAAAAACACTAATGCTGAATTTTGCGGAAAATTATTGAAACGATAACTTTTAGCGCTTTTCGGGCAGTTTTTAGTGCTACCGGGCATCGGAAAAGTATTAGACCAAACCCTTACATTTCAAATTAGGGTTTAATGTATATTTGATGTTGGACTTTCGTCTGAGTCCTAAAGATGTCATTTAGATGGTTTCTGCGGATCCTGAGTTTTCGTCAGTACGCTAGTTTACTAGGTACTACTCTAGTTGTTTCGATACATTGTTTTAAACTGTTTCAAATATAACCAATAGAAACGAGTAATATGCATCATAAATGAGTGTTCTAAGATGTATATCATGTAATCAAGCAATTCGGATATTCAAAACACATATTTGTATAATGTAATCCATTGCTTTAAATATACGTAAATTACCAGAAAGTGGCTGTTGTCACATACTCCCCCTGTTATTGAGAATTTCGTCCCGAAATTCAAGATTTGTTATTTGTTGTAGGAGTCTTCTTGAACAGATGAGGATATTTGGCTTTAATTTGGTCTTCACGTTCCCAAGTATATTCGGGTCCGTGACGAGAGTTCCAACGAACTTTTACTAACTTGATACGACTTCTCCGTGTTTTCTGGACCTTCCATTCCGTGACCTCAACAGGTTCTTCAGTGAATTGGAGTTTGTCGTCAATGTGAATTTCATCCGCAGGAATGATAACAGTTGCTTGTGTTGGAATCTTTTTAAGATTCGACACATGAAACGTGTCGTGCACACTGCTAAGTTCATCTGGTAACTTCAACTTGTAGGCAACAGTGCCAATCTTTTCTAAGACTTCAAATGGTCCAATGTAACGTGGGTTAAGCTTTCCACGTTTACCGAACCTCGCTACGCCTTTCCAAGGCGAGACTTTCAACAAGACTTTGTCTCCGACCTCGAAAGAAAATGGTTTTCGTCTTTTATCTGCATAGCTCTTTTGTCGATCGCGAGCCGCCTTGATACGGTATCGGATCTGAAAAATTTTATCCGTAGTCTCTTGGACTAGTTCCGGACCAATTAATTGACTATCACCTATTTCCGCCGAACATAGCGGAGAGCGACACTTTCGACCATAAAGAGCTTCAAACGGTGCAGCTTGTATACTAGTATGGTAGCTGTTATTTTAGGAAAACTCAACTAAAGGTAGATGAGTATCCCAATTGCCGCCTAAATCCATAACACATGCACGAAGCATATCTTCGAGTGTTTGGATTGTCCGTTCACTCTGGCCGTCAGTTTGTGGATGAAAGGCCGTACTTAGATTCAAATGAGATCCAAAGGCCTGTTGAAATGATTTCCAAATTCTTGAAACAAAACGACCGTCTCGGTCCGAAATGATTGAAATAGGCACTCCATGACGAGCCACTATTTCTTTGAGATAGAGTTCCGCTAGTTTCTCAGTACTATCCTTCTCCCGAATCGGTAAGAAGTGTGCGGACTTTGTCAATCTATCAACGATTACCCATATCATGTCACGGCCTCTCGAGGTCCTGGGTAACTTCGTAATGAAGTCCATCGATATTTGTTCCCATTTCCAAGTGGGAATCTGGGGTTGTTGTAGTAAACCCGACGGTTTCTGATACTCTCCCTTGACCTTCGCGCATGTTAAGCATTTTCCAACATAGATAGCAATATCCTTTTTGAGGTTAGGCCACCAATAGTACTCCTTTAAGTCTTGGTACATCTTGTCTGATCCAGGATGGATCGAGTACTTTGACCTATGTGCTTCCTCAAAAATAAGATCTCGGAGGCCTCCAAAGAATGGAACCCAAATTCTACCTGCAACGTACAAAGTTCCATCCTCCTTTGGCACTAACCATTTTTCCATGCCTCGAAGTGATTCTGCTAGAATATGCTCTTCCTTGAGCGCTTCTTGTTGTGCGTTATGAATTCGTGCGGTAAGATCTGTGTGAATCGTCATTTCTAGTGCTCGCACTCTTAGTGTTTTAACTCGTTCCTTGCGGCTCAAGGCGTCTCCTACAACGTTCGCCTTGCCCGGATGGTACTTGATTTCACAATCATAATCGTTCAATAATTCAACCCAACGTCGCTGACGCATATTTAATTCTTTTAGGTTGAATATGTGTTGTAGACTTTTATGATCTGTGAAAATAGTGCACTGTGTACCATATAAGTAATGCCGCCAAATTTTCAAAGCAAATACCACCGCGCCTAACTCTAGGTCATGAGTGGTATAGTTCTTCTTGTGAACTTTCAGTTGGCGAGACGCATACGCGATAACCTTTTCACGTTGCATGAGTACACAACCCAAACCTTGATGCGAAGCATCACAGTATATAACAAAGTCATCGGTACCATCGGGTAATGATAAGATTGGTGCAATGCACAACTTGTCTTTAAGAAGTTGAAATGCTGCTTCTTGTTTCTCTCCCCAATCGAATTTCCTGTCTTTCTGTGTAAGAGAAGTTAGCGGTTGAGCAATCTTTGAAAAATTCTCAATAAATCTCTGATAATATCCCGCTAAGCACAAAAATTGTCGCACTTCAGTAGGAGTCTTGGGCGCTTCCCAATTCTTAATCGATTCGATCTTCAACGGGTCTACTTGAATGCCCTTCTCGTTCACTACATGCCAAAATTCGCACTTGGAAAGCTTTGGGTATAGTTTCTCCGTCTTTAACAACTCCAAAATGGTTCTTAAATGTTGCTCATGTTCATCAGTCGATCGAGAGTATATCAAAATGTCATCAATAAACACTATGAAGAATTTGTCGAGATATGGCTTGCACACACGATTCATTAAATCAATGAAGACCGCTGGTGCATTCGTTAAACCAAAAGGCATAACGAGAAACTCGTAATGACCGTAACGAGTCTGAAAAGCCATTTTCGGTATGCTTTCTTCTTGAATACGTAATTGATGATACCCCGATCGTAAGTCTATCTTTGAGTAGAAACTCGACCCTTGCAGTTGATCGAATAGGTCATCAATCCTCGGTAATGGATACCGATTCTTGATGGTAAGTTTATTTAACTCGCGATAATCGATGCACATCCTGAAAGTTCCGTCCTTCTTCTTTACAAACAAAACTGGAGCTCCCCAAGGCGAGTAGCTCGGTCTGATGAATCCTTTATCCAACAACTCTTGAAGTTGTGTGGATAACTCTTGCATTTCAGAAGGTGCTAATCGATATGGAGATTTAGCTACGGGTGCGGCTCCTGGTACCAAGTCGATGTGAAATTCGACTTGTCGATAAGGTGGTAGTCCTGGCAAGTCTTCAGGAAAGACTTCAGGAAATTCTTGTACTACCGGAATATCTGTCAACTTCGGCCCATCGGCCTTCTTGTCCACAACATGTGCTAGAAAGGCAATATAACCTTTCCGTAAGCACTTCTATGCTTTATTGCAATTGATGATCCGCAATGGGGTGTCGCGCTTCTCTCCATGTATCACAAGTGTCTCTTCGTTCGGTAGTGGTAGGCGAATGATCTTCTCATGGCAAACGAGTTTGGCTCGATTATTGGATAGCCAATCCATACCAACCACTACTTCGAAACTACCCAATTCAACGGGTAAGAGATCGATATTGAATTTTTGTTCGCCAAGTTCTAAGGTACACTCCTTAACAACTTATCTCGTCTCTATTAGTCTACCGTTAGCCAATTCTATAGAATATGGAACATCTAGCTTACTAGGTTCCAAGCCCAGAACATTTTTAAATTCTATAGAAATAAAACTAAAATCGGCTCCGGTATCAAGTAATATAGATGTGAAATGATCATTGAGGAGAAACGTACCGGTGACCACATTAGGGTCTTGGCGCGCATCCTTGGCTCCAATCACAAATGATCGACCACGAGCTTGGTTTTCTTTAGGACAGTCTTTCTTGAAGTGATCTTTGCTTCTGCATCCAAAGCATCCTTGACCACGGCCATCATTCTTGTTACCAAATCCACTTCCCGATCCAGTATTATTTCCCGTTCCCCAACATGATTCAGCACGGTGGCCATTCTTGCCACACTTGTCACACTTGACAACCCGACAATCGCCCAAGTGATGATATTTGCATCGCTCACACTTGGGTAAAGTACCAGCGTACTTCTTAGGACCAGTGTCGTTTGTGGTTACAAACGCCCTTGCATCCTTTTGCGAGTTATTCTGTCGCCTGTTGTTGTTGTTGTTGGGGTTATTGTTGTTGTGGTTGTTGTTACTGTTTTTGTTGTTATTACCATGGGTTCCCTTCTTGAAATTCGAGTACTTCCTCTTCCCACTGTTGGAAGACTCGACATGTGTTTCCTTCTTATCATCACCTTTCTCTGAGAATATATTCATCCTGACCCCGTCTTCAGTAAGACTCACGGCTATAGTCACAGCCTGAGTAATAGTCGTGGGTTTAGCTGCAGTAACAAGACTCCGAATCTTGGGAGAAAGTCCCCAGATGTAGCGTTCGATACGCTTGTATTCCGGTGATACAAGATAAGGAATCACGTGGGACAGATCGTGAAACCTTTGCGTATATCCCGTGATATCAGCTCCGACCATGGTAAGGTGCCAAAACTCGTTCTCCAACTTCTGGAGTTCAGCACGAGAACAGTACTTATCCCTCATACGTTCCTTCAGTTCATCCCAAGTCAACGCATAAGCAGCGTTATCACCCAAAGTTTGCACTTGTAAGTTCCACCATGTAAGGGCCTCGTTGAGAAACAGGCCAGTAACGAAAGTGACTTGCTGATTAGCGGAACATCTGCTCATTCTGATAGTGGAATCCGTTTTCTCAGTCCATCGCACGAAAGCCACAGCACCGCCGGTGCCATCGTAGTTAAGTGGCTTGCAGTCCAGAAACTGCTTGAATGTGCACCCTGAAATTGACAATAAACGGATTAAGAATGAGCAAACAATGAAACGCACGAGTAGATTAAGAAAGGAATTTGATAAGTTGTAACAAAACAACTAAACGTTACCCGTGATATTTGTTCCGCCTGAAGTACCGCCTTGGCCCTGGCCTCCCGATCTGCCGGTTCCACCACTGGTTTCGGCACGGGATGCCTCATACAGTGCGATAGCTTGGGCGATTCTCTGTTCTATTAGTGCATTTAATTCAGCCTCGTTCGTAGGCATCGGTGGAGGTGGGGGTGGATTACCTGTCCGTGACCGTAAGACTCTCCTTGGTGGCATGATTCTTCCAGAGGAGAAATAGGATAAAGATTAGACGTTGATTTGGTTTGTTAAATAATTTTACTAAACATATAAAATACATTTATAACATTAATAAAAAATATAACCAAGCAATATATCTTGCGAATAAACCAAACAATGCAAGCAACAAAACATGTATAATATAACATTTCAAATGCATATAAAGGATAACACCAAATTTTCATATATAGTACACAACTGATTACAAGATCATTTAGAGAGAAACAAAATGGACACGGAATACATCATCCGGTCATACTTGTCTAGAATATATACAAAGTGGTAAAGTATTCTTTCAATCCATGCGATCTTCAGTCTATCAGTTGTCTTGAAACTTGATGGAGGTCTATGTACACAACAACGGATATAGATACCCGTCTCAAAAGTATGATACCTGCAAACACAGTCTATGGTAGAGGAAAGACTGGTGGTGGAATCGGGAACAATAACCTGTAAACATGAGAAACCCTATCCTCCAAATCATGAACCAAACGGATAAGGAAATCAATCTGCTGCTCGAGTGTCAAAACACGAGCAGGTAAACCAACTGGTGGTATATCAACTGGTGGCATCTGAGGTGGTAGTGGGGGTAATGGTGGTGACCCTGGTGGTGGTGGTGGAGCATGGGGTGGTGAATGAGCTGGTGGTGGTGGAGTCAGAAGTACCAAACCATGAAGGTGAGTAAGCTCCTCCTCGAGTTCATGAACTCGACGGATAAGAAAGTCTATCTGATGCTCGAGTGTCAGCACACGAGCACATAATTCGGTAGTAACAGCTAGGTAATGCAATGGATGGTATGGATCTGACATGGGCATAACATGAGGTGGAGAGTGTGGCGCAATAAGAGGCTCGACAGGGACCTGTGGGACAGAGCGAAACTGCTGATAGTATAGGTCCATATCACTGGGTGGTATGTGGGCATGTCCAGATGGTCCGGCCTCATCGGTATGACCTGTAGGTGGCATGATAGGTGCGAAGCGCATGAGGTGAATGTGCTCAGGAGATGTATCTATAGCAGGGACCTGAACAGGTGCAGGGATGGCTGGCTCTGCTGGTATGACGTCATCCCCAAAGTCTGCGTTGCGCTGTAGGCCAATGGCCTGCAGTGCAGACGAAGTAACAGATGCATAAGAGGAAGCATCTGAGTCGGTTTCTGCATCAGAAGAAATATCGATCACCGAGACCACTGGTGATGCAATGTCTAAGATAACCACATCGTGAACTTCTCCGTCTCCCAAATCAGCATCCATGTGATCCACCGGAATCACTGGAACGATGTCGTCGTCATCGTCGAGATCGACGATAAAAGGCATGATATCAAGAGGAGCGACGTCAAAGGGTATAATATCTACTACATGTTCACCCTCCGGGTGACCCAAAATAACTATATCGTTGAGTATAGGGGGAATAGCTAACACATCATCATCGATGTCTCACCTAGAAGTGCGAATGGCTGGAAATCATCCATGTCGTTGTCAGACGTAGAGTCGCTATCAGATAAGATGACCTGAACCTCCGGCACGACATCGTCGTCGGATACAATCTCCATGGGGTCTACGTCATCGTATACATTGCTACCTTCAGATGAAGACATGGTGACCTGCGAAATAAGTTGCTCGACACGTATGATTATTTGTTACTTTACATATATACACGAAATGTATTTTTCACATAATGTTCATTTTAATTTATCCTAATTGAGTTGTGTGGATTAACTTAAAGCTGCATGTCTACCATTTAGATGACTAAGACACTAATGTCCTTGCTTGATTTGTATAAGATGAATTCTTGTTGAAAATGGACCATGAAAAATGTTTATGCAAATGAAAACATTTGTTTGTATTAATGGTTTTCGTGAGAGATCCCTAGTGATTGTAGACTTAGACTCGAGAAAGAATCCTGGTTCACTACAATCGATGTCTGATACCAAACTGTTACACCCGCTCATAGCGGAAGCGCGAGGTGTGATCTGTATGGTTTTCATTGCATAAATATCGATGTACATGAACAAACTATATGAATAAAACATACTCCATTGCCATTACATAAGTGTTTCAAAAGATTACAACATAAGTTTAGTGTGTCGGTTACAAACCATTAACATAAAAGTAAAGTGTTATTGTTTCATACATCTACATGAAAATAAACTACTAAGGTTTTAACCATCATATTTCCGCAAAGAGGCGGAATATAATAGTTAAACCCTCCAAAAGATGGCATGGAGTTCTGGTACTTGTTATCTTGACTGAGAATCCCGACATGGTCCATTAATTCCCTGAAATACATGTTAAGTTTTGAAAACATCAACAAAAGTTGGCGAATTCATGCAGTTTAGTTGTAAAAGATGTATTTAAAATGTAAGTTGTAGTATGTAAAGCGTCAATGAAATCGTTGATCATTAATGTTTTGCAAGGACATTAATATGTGTGACGAAAAAGGAAGCAATCCAACCCTAGACGATTTTTATGTCGACTCCTATCGACTGGGACACAAAAGCACTCTTCTGTATGGGTCCACGACCAAGAGTGGGGCTCGCCAAAACCCATTAGATCTAACCACTTGTACCTAGGTCCAAACTGGATTAATGGTGCTTAGATGTATAACCCTAATTCGCACATGATCTAAGGTGTTTCATTCCCTAACTTTAACATACGTTGAACATGTATTTTCCTCGATAGTTGTAAAGTTGTAAAACATTTAAATGAATAGGGGATATGAACTCACAGTATTGCGTCCGTGAATGATAAGTGTTTCTTACGCGTGGTCGTTTTGAACAATGTTTCGACCTACAAATGTTCTTATATTTGTCAGACACTTCGGTCTTTGTAAATGACTTGAGTATAAGTCTTGTGTCTTAAATATGTGTAAGACTTGTATGTCTTTATTGTTCGTTGAACTGTGTATTAGATGAATGAATTGTTAAACTGTTATATATATATATATATATATATATTTCACCAGATATATATATATATATATATATATATATATATATATATATATATATATATAATAATCTTGTATCTTGTGAGTTGTATCATCGGGTCTTGTCTTCTTGATTTCGTGTCTTTGTATAAGTAAATTGCATAATTGTATTTTTTTTACCAATCATATGTCATTGGGCTTAAATTGTGTTGGGCCTAAATAGTGTTGGGCCTCAATAGTGTTGGGCGTAAATAGTGTTGGGCGTAAATAGTGTTGGGCCTAAATAGTGTTGGGCCTAAATAGTGTTGGGCCTAAATAGTGTTGGGCCTAAATAGTGTTGGGCCTAAATAGTGTTGGGCTTAAATAGTGTTGGGCTTAAATATTGTTGGGCTTAAATAGTGTTGGGCCTAAATAAAACATATGAGATTTTTATAACATAAACTTATCAAGATGATCTCAAAATCATGTAGGGTTTTGGACATGATCATAACATATGCTAACTAGTTCAAATCAAAGCTTTACTTCTAGTTTTAACCACTTTTATAAAAATCTCATCTTGTATGTTTGTTTTCATAATCTTATAAAAGTACTTTTTTTAATGAAAAACCTTAAATACTTTCACAAGATCAAAGGTTATGATCAACCATTTAAACCTTTATGTTAAAACCCTTTAACATAAACGTGTATACTTGTTAGATCATGTTTTTAAACATCATCTAACAAGTTATTCTTATAATATCCATCATAACAAGATCAAACATGTAAGTAATAATTCTTAAATCACAACATAAACACAAATATACATATCATGATTTTTATTTTTGCTTCTTTGTATCTTCATATTTTTATGTATGATTATTTAGTTATTACTAGTTATAATAACAATCATAAACATAAATAAGTATATAAAAAAATAGTTTTAGAAGCTTACTTCTAGCACTAGGCTAGGGATGATCTAGAGGATTATTTAGAGCTAAGAAGATGAAGATCTTGATGATTGAAGGTTCTTGAGTGGATGAAAAAGTGTCATTTTTCTTGTAAGTGCTTTAGATCTTCTTATGTTCCATGGAAATCCATCTTGATCATCAAGGAGGTGATAAAATAAAATGGGTTTTTGAAGGTGTTCTTGGTGAAATGGATGAAGATGATGAGAGAGTTTATGTGTGAAAGTAAAGGTGTAAAATGATGGGTAAAGTGCTAGTAAACTTAGTGGTTAAGTGTTATAATTAATCATCAACCTCATCCACTTGCAAGCTAAGATAAATATCTTAGATTTTTAACACATAAACAAGGGGTGTGGGACCCCTTGTTCACGGTTACAACATGGGGGGGGGGGGGTCTTATGTGGTTAAATGTGTTAGTAATTTTTAAGGGTTCCAAATGAATTAAAATGGTTAAGTGTTTAGGTCTTTATGTGTTACAAAGTTTCAAGATGTTTCAAGACTTAGAATGATCATAAACTAGCTTTAAAAGACCAAAAATAATGTTTACTAGTTTGTAAATGTGTCAAAATATAGTTCGGCTAGTCGTTTAATGCTCGTTCCGGAAGTAGATAGTAGCAAGGTTAGCTTATGAAAGTTGTAGGGAAAAGTTCGGTTATGTATAACAATGATCTTCCCTATGTATTTTTATATGAAATTTGTGTTTAAACAACATTTTTGCATCATGTAATAAAAACACTAATGCTGAATTTTGCGGAAAATTATTGAAACGGTAACTTTTAGCGCTTTTCGGGCAGTTTTTAGTGCTACCGGGCATCGGAAAAGTATTAGACCAAACCCTTACATTTCAAATTAGGGTTTAATGTATATTTGATGTTGGACTTTCTTCGGAGTCCTAAAGATGTCATTTAGATGGTTTCTGCGGATCCTGAGTTTTCGTCAGTACGCTAGTTTACTAGGTACTACTCTAGTTGTTTCGAAGCTTTGTTTTAAACTGTTTCAAATATAACCAATAGAAACGAGTAATATGCATCATAAATGAGTGTTCTAAGATGTATATCATGTAATCAAGCAATTCGGATATTCAAAACACATATTTGTATAATGTAATTCATTGCTTTAAATGTACGTAAATTACCAGAAAGTGGCAGTTGTCACATGAACCTTGTCAGCATATTCCTGATTTATCAGATAACTGTACCAACTGTGCTTTGTGCATCATTTTTGTTAATAAAGTTTGCATGTAACAATGATGTGACAGTATGCAATATGTGATGCACATGTCAGTACAATGCAGTAATCAGATAGCAGTTCAAGTCATTAATAGTAAACCAGCACAGTCATTACTCATTAATTATTGTCTAATTAATTGTACGGATGCATGCAAATTTGGCAGTTGTCACAAATCAAAAGTGCAAGGAACGATCGATCAAGCTTAAAAACACTTAAACCACCCTAATACGAGTCTTTTATGATTAAAACAAAACTAGGTTCGGATTTCAAGATGGTTATGCATGATTTTTAAAACCGAGTGTTTTGACACTAAGTACGCGTGAAACGGAGTCCGTCACGCAAATCGAGAACGCACGCGGGACCCGTAAACGAACCTAACCACTCAACGGAAGATAAACATCATCTTTAAGCACTCAAAACGAAGCACGAGGTGTCCCTTGTGGGACCCACACCCAAACCGCCCCCACCCCCATTATTTAATCAAAAAAAAATTAATTTAATTTTTTTTTCTTTTTCTTATTTCATTTTCACACAAAATCCTTTCCAAAATCTGGTTTCTCTGAAGAACACCCAATTGAATTTGTCACACCCTGGCTTTGCGGAAGCATGGGTTTATTTGGTGTGACTTCTTAATACCATAGCAACAATCATAACAATGCTATATGATAAAAACATGAGATATTCATCCATTAATAAAGTTTAGAAAAATCCCATTTTCAGCAATCACAAATAAGTTACAAACCTTAACTTGATTTAATTGAGTTCATAAAGACTTAGCAAAAGACTTTAACAATACTAGGTTTAGGGATATGTAACCCGTCCAGGAAGGGGTTACACCTTCTAAACCCTGGATGACTTCTTTATTCAAACGCAGCTTGAAAATACGTGCATACTGTGCCAGATCCGTTAGTTTCCTGAAATACATGTAGTTTGAAAAGTCAACATAAAGTTGAGCGAGTTCATGTGTAGGTGAGTTTGTATAAACCCTTGTAAAAATGCCAGTATGCATGAAAATCCCTGGTATGTAGCAAATAAGGAAAAAGAGATCACCATTGGGTTGCAAAGCCAATGATATGTGTGAAGTGCAGTAGGAAGACTCAAACCTAGCAGATTTTTTTGCGTCGGGCTCAAAGTCACCACTTGGTTCATTCAGCGGACTCAGGTGTTGGGCTCGCTACACCCAGATAGATCTACCGCTAATGACCCTCGGTCCTATAATGAGGATTTATGGCCTCCAGTTCCCGCCTACCCACTCACATGATCTAAGTAGTAACCCTCCTTACGCTAACCATACCATGTAAAAAGTATTCGTAATTATAGTAACATGTATTTCACCCCCGAAGTATAAAACTGAAAACAGTTAAGAGAAAAGGGGGGACATGAACTCAAAGAAGTGCGTCTCGAAATAGTCAATCCCAATCAACCTTCTGCGTGACGCCCTACACGTACTAACTTTTATTTGACGAACGGCCGTGCCTTGGCTTAAGGTTTAATGTTTTTGGGAAATAGTTAGACAACTATTTCGTATTTACACTTCTTAATCATTAAATAAATATATTCCTTCCCAAGGATGGGGGTATTAATACATGTGCGTAATATATTTTTAAGTCTCACTTGAAAATATATTTTAATTCACTTGTCTAAAATATTCTGTTTCCAAATATACATATTTTTCCCAAAAATATTATATTTTACTTCATACAATTTTCCAAAATAATACTTTATCAAAATACACATTTAAGAGTATCTTCCGAAAATACGCAAGTTACATTTTAGAGTTCGCGTTGTATAAACAATACCGATGTAACTTAAATATTTATTTGTGATGGCGTTGGTATTATTTTGGAGTCGTATTTTCATGATATTTCCAAGTAATATTATTTTTACCCCAAAAATAATATATCTCTAGTTCACAAAATAATCACGTAAGCACACAAGCGTTTTGTTATGAAATATATATTCTCAATATATATTTAACAAGTTTTCATTTATGAAAATCCACCTCCGAAACTTGGTTATTTTGTAATAAAAATCATGGAGAAATTTATATTTTGAAAACAAGTTAAAAAATATATTTATAAACACTTGTCACCAAAAATATTTCTAAGTGTTATATTTTTAGAAAAATTTCGCCAGAGTTTCCTTTGTAAACGGAGGCGTCCACGCTTACTAGCGTATAATTTTCTTTTGTAAAATCATTCAATCAGTTCTCAATTAACCAACCCGACATTAGACATGCAAAATACTACTTATATCGTTTCAGTTTTTAATATACAAAACTGGGCCGTTTTCGAGTATTTTAATAAAATAGTTATCTTATTCCAAAAATTCCCAAATTCTTATAGAATGTCTTATACGAACCAAAAATTATTGTGTAAAAATATCGGGGTCCAAATCATCACCAATATTTTATAGAAAATCATTTTCCGGACCGAAATCAGATTTATCTTTTTCTGACTACAGTCCGCGGAATAATTTATTTAATATTTATCGGGAGTCCGATTTACGAAATTCCAGTGAGAGAATTACAAATACATCGGTGGTCATCTGCAGTACAAATTTCATGACCTAATCTTACACCGATTTCAAGTTATGACGAAAAATACAACACCCATTTACTGCTGTAAAAATGCAGCTTTAGCTGCTTTTACAAAATGACACTTTAAAAATAGTAAACGAAGTCCAAAAATTATGATTCCGGTGCCATTAGAACCGTATTTCATAATACATAAACCTAGACTTCAGAAAATACATTTTACGTTTTATTAAGGTCCTGTTACGGCCAGTTAAAGTTGGCTGACAAAGGCAACCAGCATGCTATTTAAAGGTTAAATGTTACTAAAACGCACTCATACGTTCACCATCCTTTCTAATACGATTAAAATCAGATCATAAGTCTGTTACAGCAGATTATGGTTTGTATTACTCAGATTTATCAGGATTATTTCATTATTTTAACAATACTTCATCACTAGACTAGTTTATGTTCAAGACTTGTTTTTGTTCATTAGAGTTCTTAACATTTCATCATTCTTTCAATTATTAACCCCCAAAAATATGAACAAGATGAAGATATAAGGCACTTACTACTAGCACAAGGCTAGGGAAGAAACAAGGCGTAAAAGTGGTGGATAAAAGAAATCTAGGGTGGTCCTTGAGCTTCCGAGTGCACCAAGCTTGTTTGTGGGACTCCTTACACCTTAATATTACTTGAGAATGGATGAATGAGAAGTGAAAATGGAGATGTGGTGGTAGGGTGTTGGGGCCGTGAGTTATGGAGGGTGGAGGAAGAAGAATGTGGCTTCAAGTGTTGATGTGTTAGGAGGTGGTGATCTAATGGTTCATCCTTATATCTTCCAACAATTTCTTAACTAGTGGGTAATATGTCTACCAAGTTACATACACAATCTATTAATTAAATCAACAAAATCCACCCATTAGGCCATGTGGCCGATTCTAGCATAAGTGGGGGAGGGTCTAAGTGAAATTTTTGAGCCAATTAGTTAGTTCATAATCCAAACTCAACTATATAGTTAGTCTTGTTGGTTACTAGGTATTTTAGTGAGTGTTAAAGTGTTCAGGGATCATAACTAGCTTGAAAATAATAAAACAATGTTTCTAGCCATATTTTGGTGTTCCGGGTAATGTCCGGTTGTTCGGCTAAAAACCGGTTCGTTAAAGTGCTTAGTAAAGCTATAAAGTATCTTTTATATTATCTTTAGTGACACATTAAATTACCAATACTTTGGAAAGTGTCTAGGGCCATTTTACCATGTTATTGCACTTTACTAGCTTTATTAAAAGCTGAATTTTTGGTATATTAGTGCAGAATTTTGTAATTAAAGCATGTTTTGGGCACATCCGGTCACTATGACTATCACCTAGTGACGCAGTTTAATGATCCTTACCTCCCTACACTCCCTACTAGTGTAGTAATCTATTCCCGGCTCATACTGGCCTCAGAGACAGTGTCTGTCTAGTGCTGGCTATGTCAGCATGTTTACTGGGTTATCCGCTCACTGTGCTAACTGTGCTTTGTGCATCAAGTTTGTCACTAAAGTTTGTATAAATGGAGTGACAGTATGAATGTGATGCATATGTAAGTATATAATACAGAAATCAGAAAGCAGTTAGCTCAGCAGGTTGTATCAAGCACAGTCATTAAGCACAAATTAAATATCAATTAATTGTACGGATACCTGTAATTTTTAGGGTTGTCACATTCTCCCCCCGTTAAAGAAATTTCATCCTCGAAATTTGTACTACCTTACTCCTTATGGTTAAGTCACACACGTATGTATATGAATAATATCGAAGTAGATAATCATTAAATCGAAACAAACATTACTCACATTAGGTGAGTCCAAGAATATATAACAACCCGAATCCTAGGGTTGAAAGGTGTGTGCTTCTAGCATTGGATGTCAAAGGTACAAGACGCATTTGACGTATAGTCTAGTGTAATCCAGCTAGCAGGGGTTCCACAAAAGTGGAGTTTTGACTAATAAGATTTTTAAACGATCGGTTGCAATATGCAAACGAGTTTTCACAAACCATAGCACCCGCTATATGAACTCAAAAGCAGCAACTCAACGTAATAGTAAAATGATCTGTCAACTCCTGAATAAATGTCTGGTAAGGTTTAGTGTGTTGACATTTTTGAATGGTGAAGATACACCGAATGGAACACAAGCGAATCTGGTGTATCATTGTCTTGATTCGTAGTTGCATCAGAAATGTTTAAATGATAAATCAAACAAAAGTATGTGTGGTCTCGTGTAAAACGGTTACCATGGTTAGCACAAGCTACAAGTTTATGATGACACCACAAGGTGTCGTAATGGCATTACCCAATAATAGTGGTGACTGAACAAGTTCACCGCGTTTGAAATCAAATGAAAGTGTACTGAGGCAATCTGAAGATTTGATTTATACCATGTTATAGAGTTTCCAATTAAATACGGAACATCAAAGGACCACTGTTTCCAATCAAAGATGAAAAGTAATGAGTATCGCAAGGCATTTGATTGACAACGAAAGAATCGTTAGGAGGTACATTGTGCTTATGAAATGAATATATGTACCATTGCCTTAACACACAATTGTGTTGAGACCGCTTTGATCGTGAAGATCCAAAATGGATTGTTAACAACTAGATAGGGAATTGAATTCCGTGTACGAAGTGAGTAACCAAATTAGCGCAAGCTTCAATTTTGTGAAAATATCACCGCAAGGTATCGAAACAAATCAAACGTTTTAGTGGAGTCGTAGACCAACCAAATCTACTACGACTCGAAATGAAAGAATCTCTGCAAAAATAGTTGAATATGATGCTCCCAATACATCATATAGCATTTCAAATTAAACCTGTGAACTGGATAAGTTCAAGCAATTGAACTTGGTTTCAACGTAACCCGACAATAAACGTATGTATAAACAAAGGAATTCTCGGCATGGTAGCAAAAATAAACCATGACTGTAACTTGAAAGAAAGCGGTTTCAAGAAAGTGCGTTGGCTTGGTAACAAAAGAGTCAACAATAACAATAATGTAGGTCACTCGAATCAGGAATTAGTAATTAGGTTTAGCAAAATAATATGTAAATTCCAATGAAGTGTTTATTCAAAACGAAATCACATGCGTAGCATGATGCATGTATGTCAGGTAAGTTTCCTAGAAAAGGAACAACGAGTATCTGCTAAAGTGAAGAAATGACCAGCTATCGAAGCAAATGTGTGTTCGCTCTCAGTGAGAAAATTATTGTGATGCAACTACCATTAAGGGGAGTAGAGATGCAAACATCTACTCGCCAGAAGAAAAAGAAATCCAAGTACTCTCTGTTTGGTCAACGGAACTGGCATATGCGCCAGGTTAGAGAAAATTATTGTGATGCAACTACCATTAAGGGGAGTAGAGATGCAAACTGTAACACTTGTGTCATTTCAACCATCAAACAAATGCCAAACCAATGAAATATTATATTTCATACTTTGGACTTGTATAAATATGTGTATCTTTTGCACATATCAACTCTTGTTCGATTTCAAACTCTAAATCGCTTTCTGGAAGGTTATACGTGCACTAATGCGTAAATATAACCAGTTTAATGCAACAAACACTCCGGAATAGTGAAATAGGTTTAACATACCTTAAATAACCTTTACATAACTTAGATATAAGTTTTGGAAGGTTTGGTGTGGTGAAATCAAAGTTAAATCGCTTACAGGGACTAAAGTTGACAAACTGCGAAAGTATGCCAATTTAAACTGTAACAGACCTTCCAGAACATGACCATAAGTTAAACACACCTTAAATATCCTTCACATAGCTTAGAAATAGGCTTTGAGGGGTTCGGTGTGTTAAAATAAACTTTTGGGTCATTCAGGGACTAAAAGTGTCAAAAAGTGCACAAGTTTGCATTTTCGCGCATAACTTACGTTCTGAATACATCCAGACATCCAAAAATTTATGTAAGCATGACTATATTATGCTTTAGTGTTTGGCTTGCCAAAAATCCATTCGTCACGTCATTTGGATCGTTTTTCGCACTTATGCGCATTCCGTCGTAATTAAGCGAACATCGCGTTCGTACGACCAAACGAACCAACATCCGGCATATTTTTGAGCATGTTTCATGTCCACAATGTTTAGGCATCATTTTAGGGCCTTAAAGTTGGCTTTACGGGCCTTAGAAGTGCCGGAAATGGGCTTAAACACGTGCAGGGACTGAAACTGTCATTTCTGAAACTTTGTTCTGATCTCTGACTGCTAGGCGGCCCGCCTCAGTTTCCTTACATCCTCAGGCGGCCCGCGTCAGTCCTTCTGACCAGGTTAACTGCATTTAACAGCAGTTTGCAGCTGTTTAATCCTCCACCACACATTCTAAAATGCTTAGTCAGCTGATAAGTATCAATTTGAGCTACCATAAGGTCCCGACACTTGTACGGGTGGGATTATGGCACGTTTTCCATGAAACGATCCTAACGGTTCGGGTATTCCTATAAATACCCATTCACCCCCAACCTCATTTCTCACAAGAATCTGGATTTGAGAGCTCTAAGTTGAAACCATTGTTTCATACCTGAGTTCTTGGATCGAGATTAGCATTCGGGGACCCTTCGTAAGTATTCTTTCGTTCTTTTCTTTATTTTATTGCTTTTAGAGTCAGAAAGTCAAACTTTGTTTGACTTTCAGCGTTGACCAGCTTATGGTCAATGCGAAGTTCGTTTGAACTTCGCAACGTGATTGTAATCACGTTGGTTATAGTCCCTTGGGACTATGCCTACTGATTACCACGTTGTCTAGGGTCGTAGGGTAGGCGATCTAATAAATCACCTATACCTTCGAACCTGACCCATTTGGTCGATCATTAGGATCCGACCAAATACATTAGGTGACCATAGTGTATAGGGAATAACCTTCCGAGGTTATACCCTATGGTCACACCGTTTAAGTAGTTGTATGATAGGTAGTTTATATGCCTTAGGTAAATTACCAGAATACCCTTTTCATGTATAATTGGTAATTAAGCATATGTAACCTAAACTTTTGTCACATAACTGATTATGTAACATGTTTAGGCATATAACACTTGTCATAGGACTAGTTAGGCGGTCCGAACGCGTTTCACGCGCACGACGCGTTAAAGTAGCATAAGCTTCCTAAACGGGTCGTAATGGGTCGAAAGCACTTAGATTAAGGTTTCATTTAGTATGTAGGCTTTGTTAAACCATATGACACGAGTCTCTATACTCGTTTGGTTTACGAACCCTCATTCTATCAGATCTTCCGATTTAGGTCCGGTTTATTAACATAGTTACCTATAGTAGGTGCCGTTTGATATCCGTGATCTCTAGCATTGCTTGGTGGTTATCCTAGGACTTCTGAGCAATCTCAAGTGAGTACATAGACCCCTCTTTTACTGTTTTCCAAACTGTTTTGGGGTGAAACACATGTGCCTACTTGTTACTTTCATGCTTTCCTGTTTTCACATCATATACCTGCTATGTTCGTTAGTACATTATAGTACATGATTTTATTACATTTCATGCTAGGTGTGCCCATTGTGTGCATTACTTAGTACATCGTTTTACATTACATTATATGCTACGTATGTCTATTGTTGCATACTTAGTACAGGTCACATGCTACGTATGTCTATTTGTTGCATACTTAGTACATTTGTTATTCATCACAGGCTTACATTTTGGATACATATTACATGATTTACATTAGACATGAACATTTTACATCTTGATGGTTTGGTTTGATTAAGTGATTAAGTAACGATGCGTGTGTAATATGATACAAGCATGGTGGATACGCCGCTGGTACTTCCTATATATAAGTGTTTGTATGGTATCACACATTGTAGCGTTATTTGAATCATTTCAGTTTGATACATATAACATTTTATACAAATAACATACTTTTCACAATACATTGTTTTACAAGCAACTTATCTTATACAAACTCAGTTTACAATGGTTATTCATTTAACCATACATTATTCTCTTATTTATACATATCATCTGAACTCATTGTTTTTCAAATGATTTACAAAACAAAGCAAATTACAAGGTTCATGACTAAACATTTTCTCAAACATAAGTCATGAAACCTATTTTCACAAAACCTATGTATCTCACAGGCATTTTTATGCTGACGTACCTATTTTCACATGTGTTTTTCAGGAGCTATTGCATAAGATGATCAAGATACACATAGGCAGACTTGGGCTTTAGTGACAATAAAAGATGCAAGACTAGTTAATTATGTTGTATTTATTTGTTTGTTAAGACATTGTAACACTTTTAATCAATAAAACGAAACTTCAATTGCCATGGATTTGAAACAATTAATTCTGTTACAACACTCCCCGACATTTCCGCCACATTTTGTATGTTCTACGTGGTCGGGGTGTGACAGAAAAGATGGTATCAGAGCCAATGGTTATAGGGAATTAGGTTATTAGTAATGCTTTGACCTAGTCTATAACCTTCTTAGGACCCTAACGCGAGTTTACTTGCGTTTAGTCATAAAACAATACCGTCACCTATCCTTAGGCGACTACCACAACAAGAACATAAATTTTAAAACCGCTTTGAAAACTAATTATCTGTTCTAGGATGATTGATTACAAGGTTTTGAACCCTCTGTTATATGGTTTTGAACCCCTTTAAGTTTTCAAAATCTCGTCAAGGTTTTGGGTTTTAAATAATGTGAACACGTGCAAACTGGAAGGGTGAATGCCTGTATTCTGGGTTTTCTGTCTAGGCAAGCACTTCGTATACATCTCATCAAACGCGAGACCAGTTGTGCTTACCTGGGAATTCTTGGGATGAGTGTTCACTTATAGGCGAGCATGTCTTCGCGATACATTATATTGACCCGTTTACTTTGATTAGTCACTGTCTCATTTGTTTGCCTTTGGTAATAAACAAATGGTCACAATCTACATGCCTTGTCATTTTCTATTGACTATCTTTAGCTTGTTTCCTTCTATGTCTTCCATTTTCTTCATTTTGCCTCTTCATCGCAACGACAATGTCCGAACCAGGTGCTGCAATTACCCAGCGAATAGGCGACTTACTCCAGAGGACCGTTGACTTAGCTATCACCATGACACGCCTCAGGGATGAAGCTGTATGAGGGAACTGCTCCTTGGTGCAATCAATGCCATCGTCATTATTCAAATCAAATATCTTGTTTCAAATGTACCCACGGTGGACGATGGAGACATTTGGTTAACATGTGCCGCTTTGCAATCCAAAGCAAAGCTGTTACAAATCCTGCTGCTACTCAACCTTCAAACTCTGCTTCATATGTCGCTTGGCATATCTGGCGCCTCAACCTCATGAACTTTCTACCTTGTGTATCGACTTAAACACGCCTAGTGCAAGGTGTCGAAGCACCTCTCGTTACACAAATTCCAAAATCCATGAAGGATCTTTCTATCCTCATAATCAGATCCTTGTGGATGAATATCATTCATCGGAGTCCTTAATTGAATTATTCGTATGCCTTAATACGTAAATTACGATTCAATAAGGACAAAGCCGAATTCTTATTAAGATCTTTCTATCTTCATAGTTAGATTCTTGCTAATGTTTAAAGTACCAAATGAAATCCATGAAATGGATTCCTAGTGTGCTTTAAATACATGTACATAATTAACAAAACAAAACTTACAAATTAAAGATCTAGATAATCAATTTTGTGGTTATGTGACTATGTGTTTATGCATTTTTTGTGTTTTTATATACTCTGGATATTCGCTATCCAAATCCTCGTAGAATCTTTCATACCTTCATATGAAGGATTCGTAGTAGGATATTCAAAAAGGTACTATCTTAAATCCTTAATGGACTTCTACTTTGTAGTTAAGTCCCTTGGATTATAAAGTACTATTCCAAAGTTTAAGGACAACATGTGTTGATAAAGTTAAATACATCCTACGTCGATGTAGTTAAATTTTCCTCGTAGGTAGTTTAGTTAAAGAGATCCTACGTCGATCTAAGTTAAATAGATTGGTCCGACAATCTAGTTAAATGCATCCTACGTCGATGTAATTAAATTTTCCCCATAGGTAGTTTAGTTAAAGAGATCCTACGTCGATCTAAGTTAAATAGATTGGTCCGACAAACTAGTTAAATGCATCCTACGTCGATGTAGTTAAAATTTCCCCGTAGGTAGTTTAGTTAAAGAGATCCTACGTCGATCTAAGTTAAATAGATTGGTCCGACAATCTAGTTAAATGCATCCTACGTCGATGTAGTTAAAATTTCCCCGTAGGTAGTTTAGTTAAAGAGATCCTACGTCGATCTAAGTTAAATAGATTGGTCCGACAATCTAGTTAAATGCATCCTACGTCGATGTAGTTAAAATTTCCCCGTAGGTAGTTAGTTAAAGAGATCCTACGTCGATCTAAGTTAAATAGATTGGTCCGACAATCTAGTTAAATACATCCTACGTCGATGTAATTAAATATTCCCCGTAGGTAGTTAGTTAAAGAGATCCTACGTCGATCTAAGTTAAATAGATTGGTCCGACAATCTAGTTAAATACATCCTACGTCGATGTAGTTAAATATTTCCCGTAGGTAGTTAGTTAAAGAGATCCTACGTCGATCTAAGTTAAATAGATTGGTCCGACAATCTAGTTAAATACATCCTACGTCGATGTAGTTAAATATTTCCCGTAGGTAGTTAGTTAAGGAGATCCTACGTCGATCTAAGTTAAATAGATTGGTTCGACAATCTAGTTAAATATATTATGTGTTCATGTAGTTAAATAGGCCCTCGGGTAGTCTAAATCAAGAGATTTTCGTTTGATTTTTTTTCCCATACGCATTATGAAATGAACTGTGCGGAATGTGCAAGGAACTACGTAATTATGGAGGCCTACATAATTATAGAATTCAGTGCATAGAAACCACATGAAGTTTTATCATGTGTTAAGACCAACGGTGGCAAGAGTAATGATACGGGAGAAGTCTTGGACTTTGACCAATGTCATTTATTCTCACACTACCCAATTCTGATCTCAATCACACACACAATTTCCTATGATGAGTCTTCATAAGAAACGTTCTTCTGTCAGTAGTTCAAAACTCCATGTTTTGTTACTACAATGACATCACTTTGAGGGGGTGACATCTTTGCTAAGAATCCTAACATGGACCAGAGTTTTACTTAAGGGCTCAATGGATTTGTCTGAAGGCAAAACCGTCACAACTGTCTCCACAAGTTTCCTTTAAAACTAAATTTCGGGACGAAATTTCCTAAAGTAGGGGAGACTGTAACACCTGTGTCATTTCAACCATCAAACAAATGCCAAACCAATGAAATATTATATTTCATACTTTGGACTTGTATAAATATGTGTATCTTTTGCACATATCAACTCTTGTTCGATTTCAAACTCTAAATCGCTTTCTGGAAGGTTATACGCGCACTAATGCGTAAATATAACCAGTTTAATGCAACAAACACTCCGGAATAGTGAAATAGGTTTAACATACCTTAAATAACCTTTACATAACTTAGATATAAGTTTTGGAAGGTTTGGTGTGGTGAAATCAAAGTTAAATCGCTTACAGGGACTAAAGTTGACAAACTGCGAAAGTATGCCAATTTAAACTGTAACAGACCTTCCGGAACATGACCATAAGTTAAACACACCTTAAATATCCTTCACATAGCTTAGAAATAGGCTTTGAGGGGTTCGGTGTGTTAAAATAAACTTTTGGGTCATTCAGGGACTAAAAGTGTCAAAAAGTGCACAAGTTTGCATTTTCGCGCATAACTTACGTTCTGAATACATCCGGACATCCAAAAATTTATGTAAGCATGACTATATTATGCTTTAGTGTTTGGCTTGCCAAAAATCCATTCGTCACGTCATTTGGATCGTTTTTCGCACTTATGCGCATTCCGTCGTAATTAAGCGAACATCGCGTTCGTACGACCAAACGAACCAACATCCGGCATATTTTTGAGCATGTTTCATGTCCACAATGTTTAGGCATCATTTTAGGGCCTTAAAGTTGGCTTTACGGGCCTTAGAAGTGCCAGAAATGGGCTTAAACACGTGCAGGGACTGAAACTGTCATTTCTGAAACTTTGTTCTGATCTCTGACTGCTAGGCGGCCCGCCTCAGTTTCCTTACATCCTCAGGCGGCCCGCGTCAGTCCTTCTGACCAGGTTAACTGCATTTAACAGCAGTTTGCAGCTGTTTAATCCTCCACCACACATTCTAAAATGCTTAGTCAGCTGATAAGTATCAATTTGAGCTACCATAAGGTCCCGACACTTGTACGGGTGGGATTATGGCACGTTTTCCATGAAAGGATCCTAACGGTTCGGGTATTCCTATAAATACCCACTCACCCCAACCTCATTTCTCACAAGAATCTGGATTTGAGAGCTCTAAGTTGAAACCATTGTTTCATACCTGAGTTCTTGGATCGAGATTAGCATTCGGGGACCCTTCGTAAGTATTCTTTCGTTCTTTTCTTTATTTTATTGCTTTTAGAGTCAGAAAGTCAAACTTTGTTTGACTTTCAGCGTTGACCAGCTTATGGTCAATGCGAAGTTCGTTTGAACTTCGCAACGTGATTGTAATCACGTTGGTTATAGCCCCTTGGGACTATGCCTACTGATTACCACGTTGTCTAGGGTCGTAGGGTAGGCGATCTAATAAATCACCTATACCTTCGAACCCGACCCATTTGGTCGATCATTAGGATCCGACCAAATACATTAGGTGACCATAGTGTATAGGGAATAACCTTCCGAGGTTATACCCTATGGTCACATCGTTTAAGTAGTTGTATGCTAGGTAGTTTATATGCCTTAGGTAAATTACCAGAATACCCTTTTCATGTATAATTGGTAATTAAGCATATGTAACCTAAACTTTTGTCACATAACTGATTATGTAACATGTTTAGGCATATAACACTTGTCATAGGACTAGTTAGGCGGTCCGAACGCGTTTCACGCGCACGACGCGTTAAAGTAGCATAAGCTTCCTAAACGGGTCGTAATGGGTCGAAAGCACTTAGATTAAGGTTTCATTTAGTATGTAGGCTTTGTTAAACCATATGACACGAGTCTCTATACTCGTTTGGTTTACGAACCCTCATTCTATCAGATCTTCCGATTTAGGTCCGGTTTATTAACATAGTTACCTATAGTAGGTGCCGTTTGATATCCGTGATCTCTAGCATTGCTTGGTGGTTATCCTAGGACTTCTGAGCAATCTCAAGTGAGTACATAGACCCCTCTTTTACTGTTTTCCAAACTGTTTTGGGGTGAAACACATGTGCCTACTTGTTACTTTCATGCTTTCCTGTTTTCACATCATATACCTGCTATGTTCGTTAGTACATTATAGTACATGATTTTATTACATTTCATGCTAGGTGTGCCCATTGTGTGCATTACTTAGTACATCGTTTTACATTACATTATATGCTACGTATGTCTATTGTTGCATACTTAGTACAGGTCACATGCTACGTATGTCTATTTGTTGCATACTTAGTACATTTGTTATTCATCACAGGCTTACATTTTGGATACATATTACATGATTTACATTAGACATGAACATTTTACATCTTGATGGTTTGGTTTGATTAAGTGATTAAGTAACGATGCGTGTGTAATATGATACAAGCATGGTGGATACGCCGCTGGTACTTCCTATATATAAGTGTTTGTATGGTATCACACATTGTAGCGTTATTTGAATCATTTCAGTTTGATACATATAACATTTTATACAAATAACATACTTTTCACAATACATTGTTTTACAAGCAACTTATCTTATACAAACTCAGTTTACAATGGTTATTCATTTAACCATACATTATTCTCTTATTTATACATATCATCTAAACTCATTGTTTTTCAAATGATTTACAAAACAAAGCAAATTACAAGGTTCATGACTAAACATTTTCTCAAACATAAGTCATGAAACCTATTTTCACAAAACCTATGTATCTCACAGGCATTTTTATGCTGACGTACTTATTTTCACATGTGTTTTTCAGGAGCTGTTGCAGAAGATGATCAAGATACACATAGGCAGACTTGGGCTTTAGTGACAATAAAAGATGCAAGACTAGTTAATTATGTTGTATTTATTTGTTTGTTAAGACATTGTAACACTTTTAATCAATAAAACGAAACTTCAATTGCCATGGATTTGAAACAATTAATTCTGTTACAACACTCCCCGACATTTCCGCCACGTTTTGTATGTTCTACGTGGTCGGGGTGTGAGACAAACATCTACTCGCCAGAAGTAAAAGAAATCAAAGTACTCTCTGTTTGGTCAACGGAACTGGCATATGCGCCAGGTTAATGATGGTTGATTGAGTTGACAGATATGGTTCCTAAATAAAAACCCTTACGAGTTTGGACCTGAGTTCACAAAGGTCCTAAATATATGTTTTCTAAATCCTCCAGATTTCGTATCCCGTGTAGACTGGTTTGTGCATTGTGTAGGAAGCACTATTTTTTTGTACGTCTAAGAATAAGTCGTTGTCCCTCGGTATACCTTCTTACTAAATTTACCGCCAATGACACTCGATCGTCGATCCGTCGTGTAATGGTAGTCGGACCCTTACAGTTAGTCAAATAAGTAATTCGTCAATCCTTAGCAAGAGCCACCGACCCTGGTTGGCTAGCTCGTCCGACTTCCGATCATTTGAAAGTCATCGTCCTTTTTCTTGATGAGCGGAACTGAGGTTACCCAAAAGGGAATTTTGGTCTGTTATCTTCCTTCTCTATTTACTACTGAAACTATACTGTCAATCCTTGCATCTCCGAGAATGTAAGTCGCTACGGTGCATCGACTACAGGTGCGGTGCCTGGAATTAAATCGATGCGAGATTCGACTAATCGTTGAGGAGACGATTCCGGCAAGTCTTCGAGGAAGACTTCAGGATATTCTCCAATCACGGGGGTATCTCCGAGTTCTAGTTCGTCGGCTCCCTTGTCCCCGACATGAGCCATAAAACAACCCATCCTTTCTGCAACAACTTTCGTGCCCTCAAGCAATTTGTGATCTGTAGAGGCGTATCCTGCTTTGTGAGTCACGACCATTCCTGCATTCGTCATCGGGGTGTGGATATCAACCTCCGCTCGACCGCTTGGAAACTAATACACCCCAATTACCTCGTCGAAGCTTCCCAGCTCAACTGGCAGTAGATCTATCGTGAACTTACGCTCTCTGGTTTTTATCTTGCCGATTCCAGTTACTGTGTTGGCTTCCACTAGCTTCCCCTAAGCTAGTTCTAATGGGTACTAGAATATCTACTTACTCGCTACTTAAACCAATTATATTCTCGAATTCCAGAGGTGCGAATCATAAAATTTGCAACAGTATTTGGCAATACCGATGCATAACATTAAGTAATTCGGGACGTACCGATATCCATGCTTGGATCCCTGGCGTATCTCCCTAGCTCCGGTGGGAGCTTTCATCCTTGTGCCTGATTGTTTTTAGGGCAATATTTTCTGAAATGCTTTTTGCTTCCACAGTTAAAACAACCTCGGGCACGTTTCTGTTTATCACTCATTCTGCCTTGACAATTGTCATTGTCATTGTCCCCTTCGTGATTCTCACTACCGTCTTGGCCTCCATTTCTACTTTCAGTACCTTGCCAACAAGTTTCTTTAGGATGCCCCCTCTTTCCACGGTTAGCACATTTTCCATATCTACATCGCCCGACATGATAACGTAAACAATTGCCGCACTTAGGTAGGATACCCATGTAGTCTTTTCCCTTTTTGGCCTTCTTCTTGCTACTCCCCCGAGTAATCATCTTGAAATTTGCGAGCTTCCTCTTATTATCCCCAGATGCCTCTATAGCAGTCTCCTTTTTCTCCTCAGCAGTGGAAAATTCTCCTCGTCTAACTGCTTCTTCCGTGAGTGCCATGCTTAAGTTGATAGCCTCGGTGATCGTTGAAGGTTTAGATGTTGTTACCAGGCTTAGAATCTGAGGTGCCAATCCCCTTATGAACTTTTCAATTCTCTTAAACTCTGGTGCCCCCAGGAGTAAGGCAACTTGTGATAATTCGTTAAATCTCTGCACATACTCCGCTATCTTTGGTCTTTCCATTTTCAAGTTCCACAGTTCTGTTTCCAGCTTCTGGACTTCTGCCCTCGAGCAATATCTCTTACGTATCAGATCTTTCAGTTCGTCCCACGTCATAGCATACGCAGCGGTCTTGCCCATTGTCCGAACTTGATGGTTCCACCATGACAGAGCCTCATCCACCAATAGTCCAGTTATATACTTGACTTGATGTTCGGGGTCACATTTGCTCAATCGTAAAACAGAATCTGTCTTTTCAACCCAGCGCACGAAGGCTAAGGCACCCCCAGTGCCGTCGAACTCTCGAGGTTTGTGGTCCAAGAACTGCTTGTAGGTGCAGCCGTTGGGGGGGTTATTTCCCGAGGTACCTCTGCTGCAATCGGAGCGACGGGCCTCGTACCGTGCGATGGCCTGTAAGAGGCGCTCTTGCATTTCTGCCTCTGTTATCGGTAGAGGGTTGTTGATATCGGTGTTCCCTTGAGTCGACATCTTCCTAGAAGAAGGTCGGTTAGGTCAGGTCTAATTTGCTTCGTGCATGCATTTGGTTGTTTAGTGGTCATAAGTACATACACATAACAGGTTACCATATCAACCAATCAAATAATAGTATAATCATAGTATGACCAAGTAATTCGGTAATTATGTTTAATGAGAGTATAGTAAGTAAGCACGTAGTATTATAATTATAGCACACACACATAGATCAATGATGTGCTTAGCGAAGACCTAGCGACTGAGCTTTCATTGGTTATTGGCCACAAAGTGTTGTCGCATGTTTAAAGATGATTGGGCTTTCATTATCCTTCGGCCACAATCACTGTGTCTAACAAAATGTATCACATCGAAAGGGACACAGGGTCACCCTACCCTTGTCCAATAAGTATATTAGTGCATCAAAATTTCGTAATCAGAAGTGGTCCTCAAAAGTCTCCACAATCCCGGCTTATCATTAGTGTCTTTACCCAAGTGTAATGCAATCCGCATAATCCAGAAACCAACTATACTGGTGACTGAGGTGGAGGAGGAAAGAAAAGTGAATTGTTAACATGTGTGAGCCCCTCCTCGAGCTTGTATATACGTTGGAGTAATTATCTGCTCTGCCGCTCGATAGTAAAGAAATGAGTATCAGAATCCTGGGAACGGTGTAATAGCAACGGTCGAGAGCGCAAAAGGAACCTTGATGTATGTGGCGAATCAAAGTATGCTGGCAATAGACAGGGTGGAGGACGGGGTGTCTTACATAAACTTTTCAGGCAATATGCTGTCTTGTGATGTAGTCACTTAAATCATGTTTTCGGTTATGTTATGTTTTGCATTTGAACTTGCCAATTGTGGTGTCAGCTTAAGCTCCAACGTTCTGCGACTCATATCCTCAAACTGTAGTTGGTGTTACAGGAGCAACTCATCTCATATGTGGCCTCCACAACGTGAGGAATGGTAAGGGTCTAAAATCTGCATAGTGTATTATAGGATCCATCCAATCGGCTCGTACAGCGATGTAGGGGTGAAAGGAGTAAACGGTGCGGCCTGTAAGGCCTTAGAAAATGCTGCTGTAGCAAAAGGATCGTTACGAGGGTACTGACCTGGAGTACCTTTCCGGGGCGTAGGTATGTCTTGAAAGAAAGCGATAGGCGCGTTAGCGCAATGGACGTTGGTCTTCATAGGGGAAAGGAGCAACATCAGCGGTTATGGATGCAAAAACAAACGTTTCAACCAATAAGGAGATTGTCAGGTGCTGGTACTGGGTTAGATAGTAGGGGTGCAATGTCTAGTAAACCAAAAGTATCAGGGTCACAATCAAGCAAGGGTGTAGGACCAGTAGTTGCAACATCAGGCTGACTCAAAAGGTGCAGAAGCTAGCTCAGTAGCAGACCCTGGGTCGTGTAACGATGTGGTGCCTCGAGCAGGTGATAGTGCAGCAGCCATGTCGTCGTCGCCTTGTGTCAGAAGTAGAATGCTGTACTCGAGCTGTTTGTAAGGTTGCAGGTATCACAGACTCAAAGGAGTCTGAATGCATGCTAGAATCAGAGGATGGCTTGTTAACAGGGGTCTTAAGAAGTGAAGTTAGTAACAGTGTCCTCGTCTAATTTTCTATCGTCATGGGCATCGGCAGGAGGACCATCGATAAGCATGCCAACGTAGTCATATATTGTTTGTCGAGTAGCCAACCTTCAGTAGAGATGCCCGCAGGAGGCGCATCATCGAGGATTGGAGCCATGGTGTGTCCATCATTGGGAAGACCAGTGTTGGACCGTGTCGTGACCCTAAACGATCAGTCAAGGCAGTTCATCATCACGTATAAAGGCGAAATCAGTATACGCAACGTAACAACAGCTATTCCTTTCAATTCCTGCTTTATTAATGCTTTCTGATACAATTTTGACAGAGTTTCAGCACCTATCACATGAGATGATTCCGCTCCAATGTCCTAACCTAATGACACATATGAGGTATTTATAGTAGAACAGATTTCGCTTATATGGCATGACCATATGAGCGAAATCACTTGTAACTGATTTCGCTTATATGGCATGTCCGTATAAGCGGAATCACCATGTGTCATAAAAGCGAAATCACCTCTAAACATTGTACATAAAAGTGAAATTAACTTTAAAAACCCTAAACTTGACTTTCTTGACTTAAGACTTGATGAAGATGCAGTCAACAGACATTCTTGTGCATCAACAGACTCCCCCTTGGATGTTGACGTAGTCTTCAGTTCCTGAGTCTTCAGTCTTAGTCTTTTCTCTAACTCTCTGTCTTTTCATCATAAGCACTCTATCTTCACAAACTTCAGAATCACAATCTGACTCTGACTTCCATCTTCTCTTTGATTGTTGATCCAGACTCCCCCTTTCACAGACTCCCCCTCTCGATATGCTAGAATCTTAGATATCTGGTTCAAGCTTTGACAATTAGCTTCCTTTGAGAATAATGAAGTCCAAAACCTGTTACTCAACCAATAAACATTACAAATCTATCTTTCAAACATAACTCACAAACTTAATCAGTTTTAGAAATCCACTCAAGTATTCAGGTCCAAGTTAATGACCCTGATCACTTGATTAATCTACCAAGTCCAAATTAATGACCCTAGTTGATCATTTGACGAATCAAACTGATTTTGAAAACATTTTTTCAAACAATTTCTGAAAATAACAAGTATCAAATTAATGAACTTGTATTTGACTTTCCAACAATTCAAACTCCATCAAAAATAAGCTCTCCTCATTCTTCAGTCCAGAATCTCCTGCATCTGCTTCAAACATCTGAGAATCCAACAATCAACTCTCCACTTTGGTTTGTTGAAAAAAAAAACAGAAATAAAATCTTTTTGGATTTTATAAAGTGTTCTAAACTAAGAAATGAAATACAGAAAACTTAAATTGCAGAAAGTAAACAAAGTAAACTATTTACAAACATATTTTTGGTGAGCGTGTCAGGGAATCATATCAGCTTTTTAGACAAATTACAAGTACCGTTAAGCTTCATTTCATACTCAGACTTAAACAATTCACCTCAATTGTCGATATACTAATCCATCTTAAATTCTCACACAAATTTCAATTTACTCAGGATACGAATTAGATGAATTAAGAACTTAGATCATTCATGTGTCCCACCTCTTGAATATAGTCCCGTATCCAGAATCCCAATAATCAGTCTTACAGGTGAGTATACTACAATGATATCTGTATATAAATTAGGTATGCGAGGGCCGAGGGATCTCAGGTCGATACTTCCGTATACGCAGAGAGATATCAGCTTCGACTTTTCGGTGTGTCCCCTTTAGAGGATCTTTTTGCTTACAACAGCAGCGACTATCAATTTTATTGTTTCGGCATGCTGAGGGTTTAATGCTGTGTTTCAAGCATTGCAGCAAGTATTATCCAGGGACTAGGTCAGAACCACCGTTCAGCAGAAGTCCCGGAATAATACCCCAGACATCATTGAGTATAAAGACCTAGTATATCAGATTAAGAGACCTTTCAAACGAGATTTCAGGGGTTACCTATATATCCAAGTAGTGTTCCCCACGAATTCACAAGTTTGAATTTTAGGTTTATATCCCAAATAAATCTACTAAATGTGTGAAAACCTATCGACACATCATCAGTGAGATTATTTAACTCATTTATACTTTACAAATCTTTAGCATACTGTAATCGTCTAGCCAATGTACTATCATTTTCCCTATATACACAAGCTCTTTTTCAGATTTTATCATGTTTTTGTATTTTTGCATTTTTTACTGTTTTTGTATTTTCTGAAAATAAACTATATACAAACATCTACTCCCCCTAAATACCAAAACAAGTAAAAATTCGACAAACCATTGCAGATTGTTTCTCGTCTTCATCCGCAACAGTACTCTCATCAAC